>JBBPBX010081681.1:0-11280 GCA_038048925.1 Garcialebias charrua | reverse complement strand
ACATATATATACACATATATACATATACATATATACATACACATATATATATACATATACATATATATACACATATATACATATACATACACATATATACATATACATACACATATATATATACATATATACATATATATATACATATATATATACATATATATATATATATATATATATACATATATATATATACCATACCATACCATACCAACTTTATTTATAGAGCACTTTTTGCACCCAACAGGACCAAAGTGCTGTACACACAATCACAAAATACAATACAATCATAAAATGGAAGGGACTAAAAACAGTACTAAAATAATAAATTATGAATACAATAAAACAATAAAACAAAGTTAAAACATCTCAGATTGTACCAAAAGCCAAAGAAAAAAGATGGGTTTTAAGAAGAGACTTAAAAACAGCAAGTGAAGAGGCCTGTCTTATGTCTAATGGGAGGTCATTCCAGAGCTTAGGAGCTACCACAGAGAAAGCACGGTCCCCTCTAAGCTTGCGCTTTGTCCTCGGTACCCTCAGAAGCAACTGGTCAGCTGACCTGAGCGAACGAGAGGGTGTGTAGTAATGCAGCAGCTCTGACAGGTATGGAGGGGCATGGCCATTTAGAGCTTTAAAAGTAAATAAAAGTATTTTAAAATGAATCCTGTAACGCACCGGTAACCAGTGCAAAGATGCCAAAACAGGGGAAATGTGATCAAATTTTCGTGTACCTGTTAAGAGTCGTGCAGCTGCATTTTGAACCCTCTGAAGCTGGGAAGTACACAGATCACTAATACCAACATAAAGTGAATTACAGTAATCCAGCCGTGTGGTCACAAATGCATGGATTGCTGTTTCAAAGTGCTGTCTAGGAAGGATGGCTTTTACTTTGGCTAGCTGCCTCAAATGAAAAAAGCTGGATTTCACAACTGCTTTAATCTGAGACTCCAGCCTAAGACCAGCATCCAGCTTGACCCCTAGATTTGTAACAACTGGCCGGACATACTGAGCCAAGGAGCAATCGGACAGAGAGTCTTCAGTCGAATTGCCAAAAATCACCACCTCTGTTTTGTCCTCGTTAAGTCTTAAGAAGTTTAGGGCCATCCAGGCCTTCAAATCTTCCAAACATAGGAACAGAGACCGAAGAGAGGCAGAGTCTGCCTTCTTTAAAGGTACGTAGATCTGTGTGTCATCTGCATAACAATGAAAAGCAATCCCGTATTTCCTAAAAACAGAACCAAGCGGAAGGATGTACAACAAAAATAAAAGAGGGCCCAAAACTGAGCCCTGCGGAACACCACATGAGAGTGGAGCAGAGGAGGACCTATGTCCATCAAGACAGACACAAAAAGTACGCTTGGTCAGATAAGATTTAAACCAATCTAAGGCTATATGACCAATGCCCACCCACTGTTCCAAACGTGTGATTAAAATGTTGTGATCCACTGTGTCAAACGCAGCTGATAGATCCAACAACACCAAAACAACGCAGTCACCAGAATCAGTCGCCAAGAATATATCGTTAAAAACTTTTAAAAGAGCTGACTCTGTGCTATGAAATGATTTAAAACCGGACTGAAAAACCTCTAAAATATTATTTTCAATGAGATAGGCCATTAGCTGATTATAAACTACCTTCTCAAGAATTTTCGAAACGAAGGGCAATTTAGAAATTGGTCTGTAGTTCGCAAGGACAGCAGTATCCAAGTTTGATTTCTTAATTAGAGGCTGGACAACTGCATGTTTCAAATTTTCAGGAACAGCACCTGAGGACAGGCTACTATTCACAAGAGCAAGGATCGAAGGACCTATAGAAAGAAAAACCTCATTGAATAGTCGAGGTGGAATAGCATCGTCTGGAGAACCAGTTGGTTTTAAGTGGCTAACGACCTCCTGCAGGGAATGCAAAGTCACACATTCAAAGCTATGAAAAATAGCAGAGCAAGGCACAGTATCTACAGGGTCATGAACAGTGGGTATGATCTGGGCCCTAATAGAAGTGACTTTCTCAACAAAGAAGTGTAAGAAACTTTCACAGAGAGCAGGGGAAGTCTCCACAATAGCACCATGTGGGGCATTTAAAACAGAATTAATAGTTCTAAATAAAACAGCAGGATTGTGACTGTTGGATACAATGATATTAGTCAGGTATCTTCTTTTGGCATCTTTTACAGTTCTTTGATAACAGCGCCAACATTCCTTCAATATTTGAAGTGACACCTGCAAGTTATCATTCTTCCATTTACGTTCAGCTTTACGACAGTTTCTCCTGGCAGCTCGAGTGACATCATTTAACCAGGGTTCATGTTTGGATTTTGCAGGTCTAATTTTTAATGGTGCCACCGAATCCAGAGCTGCTTTGCAGGTAGAATAAAACCAGTTGCTGATGTCCTCGGTTTTATTTCCCACAGTCTCTGGGATTGTACAGTTCTCATTAAAAACAGAAGAAAACTGAACAGCAGTGGAAGGGTTAAGAACACGACAGAGCCGAACTGCAGCACATGGTTTAACTTTGGTAATGGACTGCTTTATCTCAAATAAAACAGGCATATGGTCTGAAAATAATGGGTCACCAATCACTAAATTAAAAACTGGTAGACCGAAAGATAAAACCAAATCAAGTGTGTGTCCAAACTCATGAGTAACACCAGTCACAAACTGCACAAGATTAAAAGAATCAATAACATTAAGAAACGACTGAGCCATAGGTGAAGTAGGACAACAGACACGGATATTGAAATCACCAGCCAATAAAATTTTGTCATACCGTGGCATGATATCGGCCAGGAAATCAGAAAAGTCATTTATAAAATCTTTGTTGTACTTTGGCGGCCGATAGACCACCGCACACAACACAGTGTGGGAGCTACCAAGTTCAAAGAGACCAAGCTCAAAGCTACCAAAACGGGCTGGAGGTAATTGTTTACAAGTAAAACAGTTCTTAAAAACTGTCACTATTCCTCCTCCTCGACCCGTCATCCTCGGAAAATTAAAGTAGCAGCAGTTCGGCGGCAAAAGTTCATTAAAGACGCTGGACTCACCCAAACCACTTGTCCATGATTCAGTTATAAACAAGAAATCCAGGCCTTGAGAGGAAAAGTAATCCTTGATGACGAATACCTACCGTATGTATATTTTCTGTAATACATTAAAAGTGTTGAATCATTTTATGGGAAACGCTGCAGATAATGCATGTTTTTATTGTGTGACACCGTTCACACTTGAATTTGTGATTCTGTGCACCAGAATTTCAGGGATGACATGCAGAGTTAAATGTCATTAAGCAAAATAAGAGAGGAATGATTATACCTTTGAACGTTTTTATTTAACACAAAGTAAAACCAATGTGTCATTTTAACTGCAGTAAACACATTTAAGTAAAAGTTGTCTGCCTGAAAAAAAGAGCATTAGACACATCTGACAAAGGAACAGGCTCTGATCATTTCAACTCCAGTTTGTCATCAACTCTAGTTAAAATACTGTCAAGTCAACCTGGTAATGAGTCAAAAGTTAACAATATTTTAACTTCCTGACACCATTTTCAAAACTTGGCTCCGACTGTCGAGCCATTTGGAGACATCTCTTGTCTCCTAACATCCCATGAACTGACACATTTTAATATTGCAGCAAGAATTTCTTGTTCAAGTTCCGAAGAAGTTGGTTTTCAACATTTTTGAGTCCATGGCTCTTTTGGGAGAAAGAATCTGTAATGCTGTACAGTACTAAATAGTCTTTCAATAGTCTTTCAATAATATTTCAATAGTCTTTCAATAATATTTCAATAGTCTTTCAATAATTTTTAAATAGTCTTTCAATAAGGTCATGGGTGTTGTGTATCTTCTGGCTGACTCTCTGCGGTGGAATCCATTTTGGGTGTTTTAGTGGTGCTGTGGGTGCTCCTAGCTCAATGACATTTATACTAGAATATACGTCATTGGTCCAGCTCTTCTTGAAGGTGGCTGAGGCTCTAATGTTACCTGCCCACTTTGAAGTGATTAAATGGACCAACTCCCCTCTCGACATCAGTTACTTTCAAACTAACAACAAACCTAAAAGCTGCAACGTGAATGTAACTTGTAACTCAACACATTATAGAAATGTAGTGTAGTAGAAAGTACAGATACTTCATGTAAAATGTAGTGAAGTAAAAGTAAAAGTACCCACATTTAATTCTACTTAAGTAAAGTACAGATACATGAAGTACACTTTGCAGTGTTTCGATGGATCAACTCCCCTCTCATCATTGGTTACTTTCAAACTAACAAAAAAAAAAAAAAAACTGCAACGTGAATGTATCTTGTAACTCAACGCATTGTCGAAATGTTGTATAGTAGAAAGTACAGATAATGTAAAATGTAGTGAAGTAAAAGTACTTTGTAGAGAGTACCAACATTTAACTCTACTTTAAAGTACAAATACATAAAAATGTACTTAAGTACAATAACAAAGTACTTGTACTTAGTTACATCCCACTACTATAATAGTGTATAGTATAGTATTGCTCAGTGTGGGACATGTACATAGGCCTCCCTTGGTTAAAGGATCTTGTACTTCTGGTGTTTATCTTAACACTTGGGGCTAGAAATTGTAACCAAGGGTTTGAACATCACAGGAACTCCTGTGACTATCAAACTTTTCAACTTTCTCTTTAAGACGAACATCAGAACTATGAGCCATCTCATTTATTTGTGGATGGTGCCGACCACTCCTTGAGGAAAAAAGAAAAGAAAAAGGATCCTGAGATATATGAAAGTGTTGTTGGTGTTGTCTGTCTGGTATTAGTGTATTATAGTTCTGCAAGACAAGCCGATGCTACAAAAAACATTCTTCTTGGCAGAGGTAACAAATTCGCTATTCCCTTTTTTGGTTGGCAGCAGTAACCGCTTTGAAAACTGGTTTTACAACATTTTGTTCACAACAATAAAGCATTATTTATTGCTGTGGCAAACTTTCCCAGTTTTTTTTTTCATTATATGCTGCTTTGTACCTGTAGTGAACCTTTTATTTTTATTTTCAAACAGTTTTTTTTTTTTACCTTTTCTGAACGCATGGAATATGAATTCAGTTTCAATAAACATAGTGTTAACTTTGCACTTTACTAAAATGAATGATTTGGCATCTTACCTTCTCCCTTTTGAGCTCGTTTGCCTAGCATGAGCTCAGAATGAGAAGTTCTACACCCAACTCTTCAGTTTCCACCTGTGTGCCAGAGATAAAAGTGAGGCCAGCCTTTTAGTGGGCTCCACCACAAGGCCATCAACCAGGCTGCCTGCAATACAAGTGTCCAGTGGAGCGTGTGAATGGGGTCATGTCCAGAAGGAGCTGACAGAGTGATGCTGCTATCCTTGAAGAGGGATAGAAGGTATAACAATTCCTGAGCTTGTCCTCATTGCCATCAAAAAAGGTGTTCAATACAGAAACAACTGGACTTTATTTGTAACAGAAGATGTACAAATTACAAATAAAGTCCAGTTGTTTCTGTATTGAACGCCTCTTTTGATTTTATCATGTCCTGGATGACTGAGAATCTTCACCAGCATATTGTCCTCATTGCATTAGCAATATCTGAGGGACCTATACTGTGATCTGCCTCCTAACGATTTCTTCTTTGGAAACTCAGAGGAGCCAACCAGTCTGATAAATGAGGCAACAGTTTAACAAGGTTGAGTCAGTGCCTCTGTACAGATTCTTCTTTGACGAAACATTATTTTTTTTTAATCCAAAAGTCTTTTTCACTCTGAGGAGCAGCAAGTAAACTCAGTTATGAGCAGCATCTTTGCGTAGTGGATCAACCAGTTTGCTGGTGACAGCCAAAAGTAGTTCAGCCAATAATAATTAGCCTTGCTGTTCCAATACTTTGTATGCTGGATTCCCTTCTTGTGCTCAAACCTGCAACTTTAGAATTACAGGAGTATGGCACTGACCACATATCTATACAGCCGCAAACAAGATAAATATATCAAGCAATATTTGGTGCTGCTTGTAACTATGACAACCTGCTTTTTAGAATTTCTTAAATGAGTCTGTTGAACCACCATGAAAAATGCATGGTTGTCTCATATTTTAGCAGTAGGTTAAATAAACAGCCAGCATTTTTTTTAAATTGCTTCAGAGTGAAATTTTGGTTTGCCGGAAACATTTCGTCATAGATTCTCACCTCAGGGGCTTTTATTCAAGCTAGTTAAATGTTTATGAAGTGATAAGTTGAGACTCTCTTTGTATTTGATCATCTTTCTGTGGTGTAAAAGGTTTTTCAGTGCCATTTTTGATGTTGCTCACACTTTAGCTTTTTATACACAGATCTCAGATCCTCTATTAAACTGTGGAGTAAAACAGATGAATTGTCACTTTTGGGTTATTAGTAAATGTGACACCCTGAAAGCACTCAAGGGGATATAATTATAAACACTGTCTGTGCATATGACAGTGAAAATGAAGCATGCCATTTCATTTGAGTTGAATGCTAATAACATTCACTGGGACAGTGACGCACATGCTGTTTTATCAACACCTTGAACAAAAGGAGTGAGGAAAGGCAGTACAGCAGAGGTGCTTTCTGTAATAGCTGGGTGGATTCATGTGAAGGACAGAAGTGTGAGAACAAAACTGTGTACTTGAAATGCTCTGGGTTTCAGTGAATATATCACTTGCAACATTGTATACACTTGTACACACCTTAGCATATGTAGCCCAACTACCGGTATACCTTTTTTTTAAGTAGATAAGGGCTCTAGGTTCGTTAAACGTAGTAGCTTAAAAAATAATTCTTAATACACTCTCGTGTTTAAACTTATGTTGAGTTTCATTCACTTTAAAATAATAATTAACCAGTGCTTTCTATTCCTCTCACCCAATCAGGTAGAGGCTGAATAAAAATAATAAAATCCAAATACTATTATACAGGAAATCAAACACACACACAGTATGAAACTTGAACTTTTGAACATGTATTAAACACAACAATAAATTCACAAAATGTAAATGTTTCAGTCTTTTGTTTTACCAACTTGTTATTAATTACTGTGGGCCCACACCTCAATGTCCACCTAAGCCGGCATTAATTAATTACTTGTCCCAACAAATAAAATAAAATAAAAAACCCTGTTGCAGGCCTGATTTGATGATGATGCGTGGTTTTGCGATACCTTACTCCAAGGAAAACCTTGACCCTTCTTGGTAGTTCACCTGTCCTTTGTCTCCACTGGCAAGATGGCGTCCGCTCCTTCTCCAGTCTCTCGGTCCCCAGGATGTTGGAAAAGCAGGAAGTTTAACGCCGACACAGTCCTCCAACAAAGTCACAGAAGCTCTCAGCATAAGCTCATCCCTCTGCACTAGGCTTGAATCAGGAACGCTCCCATGCCGGGAACGTTAGTTGAATCCTGTTAGCTGCGTTAGCTCAACAGTACTTAACCTCCATTCACTGTGCTAGTAAATGCTAGTGCGTTAGCAAGCTTTACTTTTACCTAATGTCCAGTGAATTCCGGTTTAGAATTATCACAACAGCAGCAAACAAGAGTGAGAAGTCAATATCTATTCACAGACTGTCGAGTTGAAAGTCTAAAATATCAGCAAAACACTCTTTTCTTAAAGGGGACCACATATTCAAAATTCACTTTTTAATGTTTTTTTTTACTCAACTTTGGGTATTTACTTCATAAAAAAACAGTCCTAAGGCCAAAAAATGCACCCAGTGGTTTATTTACTCTAAGTAGATTTATTTATCTTTGATAAAATACAGTTCGTTTTGCACTTCCTGCGGTTTGTGACGTCACAAACCGCAGCCAACCGCAGCCAACCGCAGCCACAACCCACCACAACCTGAGTCCAGCCCCTCACCTAGCAACCCCTGGTTAGGCTCAACCCACTTCTGTATTAAACACATGACTGTTGTTTTTCATGATTTCATCTCATCTTTTGTTTATATGTTCTTAATTTCATGTGTACAGCACTTTGTTGCAGCTGTGTGTTTTTTTTAAATGGCTTTATAAATAAAGTATAATTGTTATTTTTATGTTTTAGTTCAATTTTTAGTGTATTTGCGATCGCTCCCAACGCGCCGGTAAAAATTAAACGAGCAGACCCCCGGCGTAGGGACCGGCGGCGACGGGACCCTCTCTTCTGGCGGATGGAGCGGAGCTTCAACTGTACAGCCTCGCTGCTGCCTCGCAGCAGCCTCGCAGCAGCGAGGACCTTCTCCTTACAGATTAATTTACGGGAGACACTTGGTGAACTTTGTGTTGTCTTGACTGGAACAGCGATAACTCCCAAAATCGCTGCGTGCAACGAGCGGAGCTGGCGAACACCGGAAGAGGAACAAGCTAACATTAGCTTCGGATTCGGGTGGTCTAATGCTAAAAGGAGCAGCAAATTGCGGCGCGCTCAGACGGGTTTCGGTAAGTTATCTTAAGCTAGCACTAACAGTAAGTCAAATGAGTAATAAAAAAAGAGCTAATTTTAAAACAACAACACATTACAGATACTGGCTGTTACAGAGGGCGTAAACAGATCGTTGAAGGGCGTGGACTTCAGAACTTGTATCAGAAACCGGTCGTTCAAAACGAAAGTTAAAAATGGCAGAATTAAAAAGGGTATAATTGATTATCTAAGAATTATTTTGTGTATTAAAATGAATTAATATTGTCAAGACAGCACACAGACATAAAATAAAAAATTTAAAGACCTATATGTGGTCCCCTTTAATAACTTCGCCAGTTTTTCTCTAACGGTTATTTTACTCTTCCTCCTCTGCTTCTCCTCTTCCTCATTCTCTCCTCACGTCTCTCAGCCAATCACAGACCAGCTCAGCTGCTTTACTCTGAGCCCTTCAAAACAAAATATGTTGAAAACTGCTTCTCTATAAAACAGTTTCTTTTAACTTATTACACAATGTTACTCCCAGTATTTATAAACACAACTTTCATTAACACTTCTTTCTTTAACAAATTTAACATATTTAAACAAACATGTTCAATACATATTAAATTATTACACCTTCCATGAACTTAACTCAATACAAAATACCTTTATTTTGGACTGGGTTACACCCTCCCCCCTCTAAACATCTGGTGTCCTCAACAGACTTTATGAACACCTGCATAACTCAAACGAGGAGGGCAGTTTTAGTCAATATTTTAGCTCTGTATTTTTATGACAACACCCCTATGAACAATAGTGAGGGGTTGATCACTAGCTTTGCCAAGTTCATCATAGGTAAGTCTCACTACAGGTTTAATGGGACGTTTTGGTCTTGAATGTGCATGACTCATTCTGCTGTTGGAACTACTTGGACATGGCCTGTCATCTTCACTAGAGACAGGTTCAGACTCTGACCCTGATGCTGCATCATCACAGGTTAACTCTTCCACAGTAGGGTCTGCTTCTTGCGATGGTTCCTCGTCCAATGCAATGTGACTCTTAGACTCTTTTGGTTCAAGTCTATCTTTGTGGTTTTGGAGTATTCCCTCCAGATAAGTCTGGTATGGTCGATGTGGTAACTCCCACTCAAAGTCAGATGACTCAGTTGACTTTTCATGTGCCAGCTGTACTGAAGGATCATTATTAATAATAATAATAATGAATTCAATTTATAACGCACTTTTCATTAATGAAAATCTCAAAGTGCTATTATTGTGCCTCTTAGACTTAGTTCTTCTTTGTGGTCTTGTTGATAACCTTGAGTGCACATCTGGAAGATTTTCCACTACTGGCATACGCACATACAGTAGTCTCCTATTGGCAAGAGGTTGTCTCTGTGTAAAATTTTGAACTTCCCTTTCCCATTTTGTGGCTTCACTTTATACACAGGCAGATTTGACATGTTCTCCACAACAACGTAGGGGATATCACACCAGCGGTTCTCAAGCTTATGTTTCCCTTTCACTCCCAGATTCTTCAGCAAAACTTTGTCACCAGGTTTCAACTGATGAAATCCAAGCCTCCGGTCATATGCTTTTTTGTTACGCAGATGTAGTTTGTCGGCTGCTTCAGTTGCCATCTCATAAGCTCTTTGCAAGATATTTTTTAACTTTGCAACATAAGAGGAATGCTGATGGTTCCCATCTTCATCCATAGATGTCCCAAAGCACACGTCCACTGGGAGTTTTGCTTCTCGCCCGAACATTAGAAAATACAATGAAAATCCAGTTGCGTCACATTTGGTGCTATTATAAGCATGCACTAAGTGAACAACATGCTGGCTCCATTGTCTTTTCTTTTCTTGATTCAATGTTCCAGTGAGTTGGGCTGCAAACGTGTGGGATAAGCATATACATCAGGGATACACTCAGGAGAAACTCCAAGTTGTTCTGCATAATTAGGAGAATCTGCAGAAAACCCATTGGTGCCAACTCTCTGACATATTGACTTTACTCCTGCTTGTGATATACTTTGCCACTCAGACTCTTTCTGCCCAGGCTCCATCCGTGACAATAAGTCTGCATCAATGTTGTTTTTTCCCGGTCTGTAGATTATGTCAAAATCATAGGCTGATAAGTCCGACAGCCACCGATGCCCAGTAGCATTAAGCTTTGCTGAGGTGAGGACATAAGTCAGGGGATTGTTGTCCGTTCGTACAGTGAAACGTGCTCCATAGAGATAATCATGGAATTTCTCCACAACCGCCCACTTAAGAGACAGAAACTCCAACTGATGAATGGCATAATTCTTTTCTGAAGAGCTTAGTTTGCGGCTGGCAAATGCCACTGGTCGCAGTCCCTCCGGATACTCCTGATAAAGGACAGCACCTAGTCCGTTCAGGCTGGCGTCTACGTGCAAGACATAAGCTTTATTGGGATCAGCAAAAGCCAGGACCGGGGCATTGGTAAGACAGTGTATCACTTTCTCAAATGCATTGGTGCAGGATTGATCCCACCTCTCTCTGAATGGCTCCCGCTCATCCAAATAAACTTTAGCTTCACCCTTCTTGGGCTTCCTCCCACGCTGTGTAGGTCCATATCCTTTAGTTAGGTCAGTCAATGGGCGAACTATAGCGGAATAATTCCGGATAAACCTTCGGTAGTACCCACAAAATCCTAAGAATGACCGTAAGGTCTTCAAATTAGTAGGCATTGGCCATGTGGTAACAGCTTCAATTTTTTGTTGGATCAGCTGAGACACCTTCTGCAGACACTATGTGACCTACATATTTCACCTTTGTCTGACAAAACTGACATTTATCCAGAGAAATCTTGAGGCCTACTTCTTGGAGTCTGTCGAGAACCTTTAGGAGTCTCTCCTCCTCCTCAGGAGTCTCTTCTCTTGCATTTGTTGTTGGATGTAACT
>JBBPBX010081679.1:0-15897 GCA_038048925.1 Garcialebias charrua | reverse complement strand
CTCGACCTGCTCAGAATAACCATGGCATTATAATTGACTCGTAGTTCACACGGTGATGCATGCCGTTGCATCAGACAGACCTATGGGTGCTCAGAGGTGTATCTGAGAGTGTTTTGAATGTGTGTACTGTACATTATCTGCAGGACCAGGCTACATGCATTAAAATGCACCGCGTTCTGGGGAAGTGTTGCTCCCGGGCTGGGGTCCTGGCTTGGCCCAGGGGTCTCGGGTCTTGGCAGGTATGTTGTTGAGGTCTTGGGCTGTTGCATGCGCCCGGCCCTGGCCTGGGGGCCCTCGGTGCATTGGTGGGCTTTTGGGAGGTGGGGGGGTAATGCTGGTAGGGGGAGGGTAAACCATGGGAAGGGATGGGTAGACTCAGCCTGGGTGTCTTATGTCCCTTTTCCACTTGGTGGCCCGGGTCGGATGTGACGTCATATTTGCGTGCCAAACGCGCGTTGGACAGCATTTCCACCTAACAGATGCGCGGCGCCGCGCCAAGATTCCGGACTCATCTCAGAGCAGGGTCCAGGCCGGCTGGCCCCGAACCGTGGGGAGGAGGCTGGACTGAGTTTGAGGAAGTGGCTGCCGCGAGGGAGCAAACACCGAAGGACTTTACAAGATTAACATGGTAAAAACAATTATTTGTATTTAAAATTACAGCAAACATGTGTCTTAAGCCGAACTATTCCTTAATAAATTCACGTTGTTGTCAAAACGGCAGGATTTAAAAAAGTAGTTTCGCCACGTGCACGCGCGCCCCCGCGCGCGCACGTGAGCCGTCTTTATTTCTATAATGTAAATGTAGATGTAAATGTAGCTAAATAAAAGCTTAAAAAATATATTTCATAGCTGGCTTTATACCACGAGGGTTCCTCAGGTTAACAAGTCCTTAATAATGTCACGTTGTGGTCAAATCTGCTGGATTTAAATTGATTTGTTTTGACTACTTCCAAACCTGTCACATGTGCTTCGAAAATAAATTATTAAAAAATCGAATTTTAATTCAAATAACTCCAACAGCTTACAGTATGCACATAAACATGTAGTGATTACACTGTGTTGGTTTGAAAAATATCTGCTTTGTGGTTTCTGAGATAAAAGATATGTGTTAAATACTAGTAGAAAAAAAAAGCTAGGTCGACACACTTATGTCTATAAAAAAATCGAATTTTAATTCAAATAACTCCAACAGCTTACAGTATGCACATAAACATGTTGTGATTACACTGTGTTGGTTTGAAAAATATCTGCTTTGTGGTTTCTGAGATATTTGATATATGTATATATATCTTACATATATCTTATAAAATATATCTACATATAAAACAGTTTCTAGACTGAATTACCGGTAACCATGTTTTTCTTTTTTTTTACAGTTAAGACGAAGAAGTCAACACCAGAATTTATCAACTTGTGTCTTCTGGAGGAAGCCCATGAGACAACAGGAAAAAAATCATTTAGGTGGATGCAGTATTTATTTTTGTGCTTTTTTCACTTCTTAGTTTTCATAATAAACATTTTATTTCTTAAGTGGTGTCATTGAACAATAATTTCCTAAACATATTTTACAATGTTAAGTGTGTACAGTATAGTGTTTGTTTAAAAACATACTGGAAGTTAAGAATATTTTCCATTTGCATTTGACCTTTAAAGAATCATAAGAAAAAGATTATTAGATTTGAACAGCCATCCATCCATCCATCCATCCATCCATCCATCCTTCCTGATGTCGTGTCATGAGTAGTGCAGCAGCTTTTGCCAGGATGCACAGACGTCAACATGAACCCATCCATCCATCCATCCTGATGTCGGGTTGTGGGTGCAGCAGCTTTTCCAAGGATGCACAGATGTCAACATGAACCCATCCATCCATCCATCCATCCATCCTGATGTCGGGTTGTGGGTGCATGAGTAGTGCAGCAGCTTTTCCAAGGATGCACAGACGTCGCCATCAACCCCGATGAAGCTGTTCTTGGATGCCCAAACGAGTTTCCTGATCAACAAACATTTAATTATTAATACTTTGTTTTTACGTTTAAAGAAACATGCTTTTAATGTTTATGGGACAGTTTAAACCAAATTATCCATTTGCATTTGACTTTGAATTATCCCTGACAAAATATTACCGTTTAAATTTAATGAAATACAAACATTTAATATTACAGGGCCAATTGAAACCTAATTAATTCCTAATCTGTACCTTACTGTAAAAATAGTTTAACTGATTACAGGGCAGTGTGATCAATGTGTTAAGCAATGTTAACAGGAACCTTGTGCATATATGAGAATAATCTTTATTATAAAGAAACAAAATGGAAAACACATGGGTTTAAAACAAGCTGAAAAGTCTATAAAGTAAGATCAGAGCATTAAATAGCTCAAGGGACATTACCGCCAACAGGTGGTGAGACAAGGTCCTGCAGGGTGTTCTTCTTCTAATGTTTAGTGGTGGCTAGTAAATAGCTTGAGGTAACACTACCGCCACCACGTGGTAGGACGAGTGAGATTCTACACCCCGCCCACAGAAGGGCTGCAGATAGTGAATGGAGACAAAACCTACATGTGAGCCGATCCTAACTGGAACAGACCGGACCAGACTGAGCCGCTCTGGGCCGGTAGTGGAAAAGGGTTATAAGGTAGATGTAGAAAATCAAAAACAGGAACATATCTGCATTGGTTTTTGCCAGGATTCCAACAGATTCTGAAAACCATTTAGAGAGGTCAAAGGTCGAGATCTTCAGATCTTTTTGTAAGATATTCCATGAAACAGGAGCAGAGTAGGAGAAGGCCCTTTTTCCAAGTTCAGTCCTCACTGAGGGAACACTGCAGGTAATCATGTCCTGAGAGCGCACGCTGTAGCTGCACTCACGCAGACATGTAGGAGGAGATGTATGAGGGCAGCAAACCAAGAAGTGATTTAAAGATGAAAATGTATATATATACTATAAGAGTAATATACTATATAGTAATATACTACTGTATAAGAGTAATATAGTATAAGAGTCTGCGTTAAGTTAATGATGTCCAGTTAACCAGAGAACCAGTATAGTATAGTAGAGTATAGTAGAGTAGAGTAGAGTATAGTAGAGTAGAGGGCCTGTGGTCCACTGGGTGGCATTAATCAGAATAAAGAAGCAGAAAACCGATCACAGCTCTGGTTCTGGTGGATCCAATGAATCAGGGGTTCTGCAGTTTGTGGTGTGTTCAGGGTCATCGGTTGGCTCTGTTGTATTTTTAGAGGAATTGATGTTTCTTCACTTCCTCTTTCTGATTGGTCACATGAGGCACGGCAGCTTCCTGAAATCTGTTTGACGACCATATTTGGCCGTCAAACTGTCAGACAGTTTGTGAGATCAGCTGATTGATGGTTGTGTTACTTCCTGTTCAAACACGTGCGCGCGCATGCACGCACGCACGCACGCACGCACGCACACACACACACACACACACACACATACAACACACACACACACACACACACACACACACACACACACACACACACACACACACACACACACACACACACACACACACACACATTCTTGTACTCCCCACATAGTGAGGACCAAGTAAAAACACCAGCAGAGTGAGGACCACTAGTTCTGAACGACTTAGAAAGAGTGTGAGAGCAATTTTGGACACTAGATGTCACCCACCCACTAAACACTCACTCAGACATTGCAGAACAGCAACATTTTGAAAAAAGATTTTGACCAGCAAATTGAGGACCGATAGGTGTGTGAAAAAATGTATTTAACCAACCAAGTGGGGACCGTTTAGTGTGTGAATGCTTATTATGCTCTAACCTTCTGTTCTACTACTTTAAAGATCAATTTCAGTTTTGTTAGGTTTGGTTTATTTCACATGAGCTATTTTAACATGTTTTCTGCATTTTTTAAACAATTGTTAACCAATTTAACATTTGTTAAACTATTTTTGATTGCCTACATCTCTTTTAAAACCTGTTGAACACTTTAAAGGGTCATTTAGCCTTTTGTAGTTTCTGTTTTTGGCCAGTTTGGCCAAACAAATTTTAGCTTCCCTACAGCACTCCTTTAGCTTATTTTTTAACAATTTAAAGGGTCATTTCATCTTTTAAAGCTTCAGGTTAGCTTTTTTTTGGCTTGTTCAACCATTTATTTTTTCTCAAATATACTGTATACAGATCAATTACACCGCCTGGATAGAGTGAATATAATTGTAATTGGATGAGAAGCATAAATATATATAATTTTGCCTTTCTATTGGTTTGTAAGATCCATCACACCTGAACATGACAAAAATCACATCACACTAGAGGAGGACATGTTGAATGTACGTAGTCTAGTATGAAGATGAGCGTGGCAGAGATATACCAGTATATGTAGCAGAAACAGGTAGATCAGTGCATAAACATTAACATTTTAATATAACATTATAGTCATTGTGGACTTTAGAAAAGTGTTTTTGGAAGAAGTCCCCTCCTAAATTTCATTTTGGAAAATGTAATAGCTCACTTTTACTCAATATTTTACTTTTAATATCACTTTTACTCAATATTTTACTTTTAATACTTAAGTACATTTTATATGAGAAATTTACTTTTGATACTTAAGTACAGTAAATGTACGGTACTTTATGACTTTAAGTCAAGTAATACTCTTAAAGTAAAATTTACTTTGGTAAAAGTTAGATACTTGAACTTTTACACAAGTAACACTTTGAGGTACTTTATACAACACTGATTACAAGTGAAGCCCACTTTTCACAATTTAAAATGAATCTCACACAACATTGTACTTTAAAAATTAAAGGTAGCTTGAGTTGATGTTTTTCAGTACACCTGATGATAAAACATTTTCTACTAAAATAGATAAGATTGCACTTTGAAGAGATTTTTTATTTAGACACAGGCATTAAATCTTTCAGTAAACAGTGAACAACATCAACAGAGCCTTTGCACATGTCTGTATAATGAAATAATTCTAAATTGAAAATAAAAACTGGAACATGCCAGTGAAAAAAACAGGCCTTTTTAAAAATGAAAATACAAGATTTGCCACTGATAAAAATGGGCCTCTTCATTAAAAAGTAAAATTATCCCAGTAACAAATAGGGCTCGTGCTTAAATAAAGAGAACTGTCCATAACTTGAAAAAAAAATCAATTAAAATGTGCCTTTTACAAAACAGGTCGGGGAATAAAGAGCCTTTGCACATATCTGTATAATGAAATAATTCTAAATTGAAAATAAAAACTGGATATGCCAGTGAAAAAACAGGCCTTTTAAAAAATAAAAATACAAGATTTACCACTGATAAAAATGGGCCTCTTCATTAAAAAGTAAAATTGTCCCAGTGACAAATAGGGCTCATACCTAAATAAAGAGAACTGTCCATAACTTGAAAAAAAAAATCAATTAAAATGTGCCTTTTACAAAACAGGCCGGGGAATAAAGAGCCTTTGCACATATCTGTATAATGAAATAATTCTAAATTGAAAATAAAAACTGGAACATGCCAGTGAAAAAACAGGCCTTTTTAAAAATAAAAATACAAGATTTGCCACTGATAAAAATGGGCCTCTTCATTAAAAAGTAAAATTGTCCCTGTGACAAATAGGACTCTTCCCTAAATAAAGAGACCTGTCCATAACTTGAAAAAAAAAATCAATTAAAATGTGCCTTTTACAAAACAGGCCGGGGAATAAAGAGCCTTTGCACATATCTGTATAATGAAATAATTCTAAATTGAAAATAAAAACTGGAACATGCCAGTAAAATTGTCCCTGTGACAAATAGGGCTCTTCCCTAAATAAAGAGACCTGTCCATAACTTGAAAAAAAAAATCAATTAAAATGTGCCTTTTACAAAACAGGCCGAGGAATAAAGAGCCTTTGCACATATCTGTATAATGAAATAATTCTAAATTGAAAATAAAAACTGGAACATGCCAGTGAAAAAACAGGCCTTTTTAAAAATAAAAATACAAGATTTGCCATTGATAAAAATGGGCCTCTTCATTAAAAAGTAAAATTGTCCCTGTGACAAATAGGGCTCTTCCCTAAATAAAGAGACCTGTCCATAACTTGAATTAAAATGTGCCTTTTACAAAACAGGCCGGGGAATAAAGATTGATGATGATCTCAATGTTTTAGTGTTTTTTTTATCTTGACTACTTCATTGTGCACATAAAATTTAACATCTTTCCATGCTCTTCTGTCAAGAGCAGGGGAGGATTTTTCAATGCATATTTCGCACTCTTGTTTTCTCGGCACCTTTCGCATTGACACAAAATTGCCCATATACAGTACCGCTGAACAGCAAGCTTTTCCTGCTGACTCCAAGGTCTCTTCACAGAGGATTTTGAAGGACCTAAGGAAAAGGAAAACATTTTTGTTGGTACAAAATATTTTATTTCTAAACAAAGACCTTATTAAAACAAAATCTAAATGTGTACAGAGTAAACAAATTCTAGGTACACCTTGAAAAATCTGCATTTTATGAAATTTTAAATACATACATTTAAAAAAATGTAAAGACTTAAAGATGTTAGGACACACTGAAAAAGACAAAGACTTCAAGTAAAACAATTACAGGCATTAATCACGGTTGTGTTATAATAATCTTCTTCTGATAGATCCTTAGATATATGATGATTTCAGAAACCATTTAGTTCAGTGTCTCAGCATTTTTTTTCATATTTTCTGAATTTCTAAATGCAAAGCATGAGCACAGGGTGTCTGTGAGTCTTGCATGTTATTGATATTTTTGGTTTGAGTACGTGTAGCAGCACCCTTAGCAACCACCTATGTCGCCAAAAGCTGGCTCTGAAGGAAAGGGTGCTCGTTGTCTAAGTGGGTCAAAGAAGTAAACCACCCTTTTAGATTAATTTGCAAAGATGTCACTGGTTAAGTTTGATGCATTAAATAATGAAGGAATTGTAGGATACATTTATAGAGGTGTGCTTTTAGATCATCAATCAAAATGGTGTCCAACTTAAATGGACATTTTTGACATTTTTATCAATAATTTGGCTGTGAATCCCTAGTACAAGTAGCACTGAAAGTAAACTTGCCTGATTCTTGATCGGTGCCATGCTCGTGTTCTTTTCTGGTATAAATCTTTTTCTGTATCTTGATAGGTGAGGTGTGATGTGAAGCTCCTCGCCATCTGAGAAGTTGCCTTCAACATGATCAGAGCGGTTCTGCATTTCAGTCAGTTTCTTTTTACTGGACGGATGAAGTAGTTTTCCATCTAAGAATAGAGCTTAAATTAATTCATAAAACTGGATCAACCTTTAAAAACACCATAGCAATACATTTACATCTCAAAGAATTAGAATATCATGAAAAAGATCTATATATCGTTTTTTTTGTCCCTAATTTCAGAAAGTAATTGTCATAACTTTGACCAGTGTTTCCCAGTCCTGGTCCTCAAACTCCACCCCACCTTCCCCTTGAACTATTTCGCTGTGATGAATCTTCAAATTGTACTTTCTGAAATTAATATACAGCAGTCCCTTGCTACATTGTGGTTCATTTTTTGCAGACTCGATCAATCGCAGTTTTTCAAAATAAGATTGGACATGTCGCACAATTGGCTGATTGATGGATGAGCCATGGGTTGTTTTTATAAAATAAATTGTTTAAAAATATTTGATGCCTGTATGCAGCCCCCAAGTACTGGGAGAATCGCCCTTATGTTGCCTCCTCTCTCTGCCATCTCCTATGGCTCGCTGCCACCCCCACATTTATCCTCCTTCAAGAAGGGTTAACCCTTTGCTGTCCAGATGAACCAATTGACTTTTCTCTTCCAACTTAAAATTCAAAGTCTTGGTCTGCTGCCTTCATACATCTTCTCCTACATGTCTTTGCGTGAGTGCAGCTACAGTGTGTGCTCTCAGGACATGATCACCTGCAGTGTTCCGTCAGTGAGGACTGAACTTGGAAAAAGGTAGTGGCGGATCCAGAGATATTTTTCTGCAGGTGCTAAGGGGGGGCTAAGCATTTTACTGAGAATGCTATGAAGGATCATTTGTTCTTTCAGTTCTCAAGGTCAATGTGTGTCATTCACATCACATGTGGTACATAAGGTGGAACGAAACTATAGACAATGGTCCAAGTTACATCCAACAGAAATACAAATTGTAAAGAAAAACAGTAAAAAAGATCCGAGACATGAAATAAGAAATACACTAAACTAAAAATACACTAAGCCCTAGTATGAAACAATGCGCCAAACAATAGCAGCACGAACATGAGTCTGTATGAGCAGATGAGGACAAATTAACACAGCAATATGAAATGATCAGTAGCACATAACCAAATGGTATTACAGTGATTTGTTTTCACAGTGATAATTCAGACTAGGGGTTCATGAGTCCAACAACCTCGGGGTAGAAGCTTGTAGCCATAACGAAGGGTGAGATGGAGGAAGAAGGATGACACCTTTTCAATCTCAGCCCTACTACTTTTGTTTTATTTATTTTTCATTCATTAAAGTTTGGCACCAGCTGGTCAGTTTACTGACCAACAACAACTTAATCAATATATTCTGCAAAGTACTTCAGTGACGGATTCTGATTAGTAAAGGGTGAATATGTTATTACAGGGAGTTCTATACCAGAACAAATTAATAATCATCCAAATAAAGTTGTCTTAAGTTTTATTACAAAAATAATCAAACTAAAAATCAACAACAATAATAAACAAGCAATAGTAATAAATCCGTCAAGGCTCAATTCTCTTGTCTAAGGCAAAATTAACTCTTTAAGCAGGAATTATCTCTGTTTTATACACGCATTAATTTAGATGCAGTGAGGCTATTTTAATAAAGTTTATTTTGGATTTTGGTTAAAAGTAGTTATTTAATGTGACCAGATAAGTCATTTATTATCACTGCAAGCCAGGAAATGATTTATCAAATTGTATTAGTTAAAAATGGCATAACCAGAGGCATCATGTCACCAGTTTCTGCTCCTTTCTGGGTCAGTGTTGAGAGCATCACTCATCTTTCTGGGCTTCAGCTGGTGGATCAGATTGTTTTTTTTTTACTCAATATAATCACTGATTTCTTTTTATTTTATTAGTTGTGTTTTGCGAGGAAAATATCACAACAACCACATGTTAAAGAATATTAACTCAGATGAAAAAGAAAATAATCTGATATTTTCTTGGGGGTGCTAAGGGGGTGCTGTGACTTTTCCAGGGGGGGGGGGGCTATAGCACACCCTAGCTCCCCCCTGGAAGGGCCTTCTCCTATTCTGCTCCTGCTTCCTGGAATATCTTACAAAAAGATCTAAAGCTCTAGGCCCTGACCTCTCTAAATGATTTTCAGAATCTGTTGGAATCCTGGCAAAAACCAATGCAGATTTGTTCCTGTTTTTGATTTTGTACATCTAGCTTAATGTTTTTGCTACTTTTTGCTACTTTTTCTTTAGTTTATTGTTTATTGTATTTGTATTTGTATCATTGCTGTTCATCATTCTTTAGTTTGTAGCAGGTCGCTTTCGTAAATGAGCCCTCGAGGCTCAATAAGATTTACCTGACTAAATAAAGGTTGAATGAAAAATCATAAATTCCGTCATAAACACAAAATATAAAATTGTTGAAAGTTAATTGAAATAATTTTAGAACTTCTTCATTCAGTTGTTATGGTGTAATTCAGGGGTACCCACACTTTTTCATGCAACATACCTGTACTTTTAAAATGACCAAATCCAAGGGATCTACCTCCTATAAAAATACAAAACATATACTTATTTATAAACACATTATGTATGCTTTTTTTAAACGTGTTTGTTTTTAGTATTTTATCATTTTTTATATGGCACATTGATTATATGTTTTATAACAAACCAGCCGCTAGGGAGCATAAGCCAGTGTCTCTCTCGAGCTAGTCCCAAGCCTGGATAAATTGTGAGGGTTGTGTCAGGAATGGCATCTGATGTAAAAAAAACTTAAGCAAAAACCACAATGTGAGTTCCTTAAAACGAAACCATAACGGATTGTTCGAGGGCCGCGTTAACAATGACCGCCACTTGTTGAAAAACAGGGTACTGACAGAAATACTGTTAGTTGAAGACCACGAGAAAGGAAACATGTCAGGAGACGGAGGAAGAAGAGGAAAGTGAAGAATTTAGGACTTACAGTTACAACTTTAAATGTGGGGAAATTGACAGGCTAAGGTAGAGAGTTGGCTGACATGATGCAGAGAAAGAAGATAGATGTTTTATGTGTCCAAGAGACCAAGTTGAAGGGCAGCAAGGCTTGCAGCATTTGAACATGGTTCCAACTGTTTAACCATGGTGCGGATAGAAAAATAAATGGTGTAGGAGTGGTCTTGAAGGAAGAGATGGCAAAAAATGTAGTAAAGGTGAAGAGAGTGTCAGATAGGGTGATGTGCCTTAAGGTAGAAATAGAAGGTCTGATGCTAAACATCAGTGGATATGCTTCACAGGTTGGGTGTGATGGAGATGAGAAAGATGCATTTTGGATAGATCTAGATGAAGTGATACAGAGTCTTCCCAGGGAGGAGAGAATGGACATGTTGGTGAAAGAAACAGAGGGGATGAGGAAATGACGGGTAGGTTTGGTGACAAGGAAAGAAACCAGGAAGGACAGATGGTAGTGGATTTTGCCAAGAGAATGGAAATGGCTGTAGTCAATACCTATTTCCAAAAGATGGAGGAACATAGAGTTACCTATAAGAGTGCAGAAAGAAGTACGTGGGTCGACTACATTCTGTGTAGAAGAGTAATCCTGAGGGAGATTGGAGACTGTAAGGTTATGGTGGAGACTGTAAGGTTGTGGCAGGGGAGAGCATTGCCAGACAGCATCGGATGGTTGTGTGTAGAATGACTGTTGTTGTGAAGAAGATAAAAAGAGTAAAATCAGAGAAGAAAACCAAAAGGTAGAAGCTGAAGAAGGAAGAATGGCCCTCATGCACGAACCGTTCGTACGCACAGATTTGTTCTTACACTGTGCGTACGAGTGATTTAGGATCATTTGTGGCATTCAACAATGTTTTCGTATCCTACGATTTTCTTCAGTTACGAACAAAATTTACGAGTGGTCCGGACCTGTCGTATAATTTAGGAGCGTCAGTCTGCTGTCATCCAGACGGATCTTCTGCACGAATAACTTCATATTTCGTTATTTAGAAAATATTTTGGGTTTAAAAAAATCACGCACCATAATTATTCTTGACAATAGGTTATTCTGTTTGAATTAGAATTATAATTTTAAGTTTAATTTGTCTGGTGTGTCGCGCAGGCCGTGCGCTCCCCTTGGTCATCAAAGCCGCTCCTCATATTAACACCCAGGTACATAAAATCCCCACACCGCCGCAGAACAAGTACGAATTAAGACTGATCTTGTGCCAAACACCATCGGAGCAATTGATTATTATATCTGATTCGAAATATAACCTGCAGAATGTGGTTGCGCCCTGACCAGGAGGTGCGCGATGAGCAGGAGGTGCGCGCATCATTTGTGCTGCAAAACATGTTGGCACGCATCTTGCAGCGTGGCATTTATTGTCCATCCATCTCCTGACCACCTCCTGTCATGTTGGCACGCGTCTTGACCACCTCCTGTCATGTTGGCACGCGTCTTGACCACCTCCTTGCGCAGCAAGACGCGTGCCAACATGACAGGAGGTGGTCAAGGATTGACCACCTCCTGTCATGTTGGCACGCGTCTTGACCACCTCCTTGCGCAGCAAGACGCGTGCCAACATGACAGGAGGTGGTCAATCCTTGACCACCTCCTGTCATGTTGGCACGCGTCTTGACCACCTCCTTGCGCAGCAAGACGCGTGCCAACATGTCAGGAGGTGGTCAAGACGCGTGCCAACATGTCAGGAGGTGGTCAATCCTTGACCACCTCCTGTCATGTTGGCACGCGTCTTGACCACCTCCTGTCATGTTGGCACGCGTCTTGACCACCTCCTTGCGCAGCAATCCTTGACCATCTCCTGACCACCTCCTGTCCGTGCTGCGGCGAGACGTTTGTTTGAAGCCATATTCAGATCAAACCATTTATTCTTGATTTCTGATACTGTACGACCCACGGGACACAAAACATATGCACTACAATATTAATATGATGTTAACTGTAGTTTCGAGACATTTTAAAATGCTTCTGTTGAAAAACACATCCGACACTTGCGGGGGGGGGGGGGGTAGCGGTGCGCCACGGCTCTTCTGAATAAGTGAAACTACACAGTTGTTTACACTAACATTAAAAATATTTGACCATCCGACACCTGCGGGGGGGGTGGGGGGGTAGCCACAGCGCGACTGAGAGCAGATCTCCGAACGCGTGAAGTTCCTCCTTTTACTTCATGAGTTTGAATGAATGGACACTTCCTGCTGTCTGACAGCAGGAAGCTGTGGCCTTATATGGTGTTTTGAGGGGTGGGAATTATGTAAATAACCTTCACGCGTGCACGCGCAGCTGTTTAGGACAGGTGGGATTCATTAAATATACGCACTGCATTTACACACGTTTCCTCATGATAGAAGACTTTGTTGAATCTGACGTGGCATGTTCGTACGAACACTTCGTACGAACAAAAGTAGGAGAAATTTAGGATAAAAATACGAACATTTTCGTGCATGAGGGCCAATGTTATGAGAAATTTAGAGATGAATTGGTAAAGGCTCTGGGTGGAAAGAAAGGGCTTCCAAATGATTGGGCTATTACAGCAACAGTACTATGAGAGACAAGTAGGAAGATACTTGGTGTGTCATCTGAACAGAAAATAGCTGATAAGGAAACCTGGTGGTGGAATAGTGAAGTGAAAGACGCGGTTCAAAGAAAGAGGTTAGCCAAGAAGAAATATGATGATGAGAGTACTGAAGAGAGGAGACAGGAATATAAGGATATGGGGACGTAGAGCAAAGCGGGAGGTAGCTAAGGTAAAGCAAAGGGTGTATGATGAGTTGTATGGGAGACTGGACACTAAAGAGGACAAGAAGGAATTGTACCATTTGGCAAGACAGAGGGATCGGCTGGAAAGGATGTGTAGCAGGTTAGGCTTATTAAAGATAGAAATTGTAATGTTCGAACAAGCGAGGAGATTGTGGCGGGAAGATGGAAGAGGTACATTGAGGAGCTAATGAATGAAGAGAATGAAAGAGAAAGAAGAGTAGAGGTCATAGAAACTATGGACCATTAAGTTGGAAAGATTAGTGAGGGTGAAGTCCAGAAAGCTCTGAAAAGAATGAAGAAGGGGAAGGCAGTAGGACCTGATGACATACTAGTTGAGATTTGGAAATGTCTTGGAGAGATGGCAGTGAGGTTTTTCACTCAAATATTCAATGGCAAATTTGAAGGTGAAAGAAAATGCCTGAGGAATGGAGAAGAAGTGTGCTGGTGCTCAATTTAAGAATAAGGATGATGTACAGATTTGTAGCAACTACAGGGGATTTAAGTCGATTAGTCAAACGAAGATCTGAGAGAGAGTTGTGGAAACAAGACTTAGACAAGAGGTGACTGTGAGCAGCAGTATGGTCTCATGCCAAGAAAGACCACCATGGATGCCATCTTTGCTTTGAGAATGCTGATGGAGAAGTACCATTCTGGTACACTTGCAGTTGAGGCAAATGCACTTCGAATATGACATCATGAAAAAAGGCCTCCCTGCATTCTGTATGGGAATGGTAGTTTTTTTTTTTTTTGCTTCTTACTTGGTCCAGTTCCCCACTCATTTTACACACTTTCTTGCATTTAGATTAGAACAAATAAAAGTGGAGGCTATTACGAGTCAACTTGTTTGTTTTTAGTGCAGTTGTATGTGCATATAGACAGACCACAGTCCGTGAAGATCCACAACTTCTCCTCCTCCACCATAACCCTCAGCACTGGCTCTCCTCAGGGATGTGTGCTGAGCCCCCTTCTGTTCACTCTGCTCACATATGATTGTACAGCCACACTTCCAGGCTGTCATATTGTTAAGTTTGCAGATGATACAGCGGTGGTGGGATGCATTACAAACAATGATGAGTCCAGCTACAGACAGGAGGTGGAACACCTGGAGAGCTGGTGCAAAGAGAACAATCTTCACATGAATGTGAAGAAGACAAAGGAGATGATTGTGGACTTCAGAAGGAACAAACACACCCATGCCCCACTGAAAATAGGTGGGTCTGCAGTGGAAGTGGTCTCCAGCTACAAATACTTGGGTGTACACATGAATGATAACCTCAGCTGGAGCAACAACACCACCAGCCTGATCAAGAAAGGTCATCAGAGACTCTACTTCCTCAGACGGCTGAGACGAGCTGGTCTGAGCAGCCCAGTTCTCACCTCCTTCTACAGGTGTGCAGTGGAGAGCATCCTGTGCTCCAGCATCAACGTGTGGCATGGAGGCTGCACAGTTGAAGAGAGGAAAGCTCTGCAGAGAGTGGTGAAGGCTGCACAGAAGTCTGTTGGAGTCAGTCTCCCCACCATCACAGACATTTACACCTCCAGATGCAGGAAAAGAGCCACCTGCATCATGAAAGACCTCACTCACCCAGCACACTCACTCTTTGCCCCACTCCCCTCAGGACGGAGGTTGAGGAGCATCAAGTGTAGAACCACTAGACTGAGGAACAGCTTCTACCCTGAGGCTGTTAGACTCATGAATAAATAAAAATAAAATAAAAAATAAACACTGCAAAATATCACATCATACTGATGCTGATCTGTTTTCTTGTTGCTGTATTCATCTGTGTTCATCTGTGACCATCTGCTCATACAAACTCATGTTCGTGCTGCTGTTTATTCCCACTATATTAAGCTTAGTGTATTACTAGTTGATGCTTTTCTTAGTTAGTTCTAGATGTTATTACTGTTTTTCTCTTTCATTTGTTGTTGGATGTAACTGGGACCTCGTGTACATAATCTCGTTTTCATCTCATGTACCACATGCGGTGCAAATGACAATAAAGACTCTCTGACTCTCTGACTCTGATATGTCTAGACTTATGCATCAAAAAAGGTTTGGTCTTTGATTGGCTGTCCTGTATGTCAGTCATGGGCGTGGTTGTTTGCGCATGCATGGTGATCTATGTCAGAAAAGTCCGGTCTAAGATTGTCTAACCTGTATGTCAATCAACTGATGAGTTGCATAGTGAGGATGGATTGACAAGCTGAGGTATATTTTTAAAAAATATATATATTTAAAAAAAAGTCTGACGTCTATTTCTATTTCGCCATGCGATCTACTGAAATTGCCTTCGCAATCGATCGGTACATCGCATTTGATGTATTGGGCACCCCTAGTGTAATTGATCAAGAAGTTCATTTCTGTTCCATGTTACAGAGCTGCGTGAAGGGTTAACTGTTTGATGTCCTGCTGCATTGATGTCCTGCTGCACTTCTCTTCTCTACAATTTTAAATTTAAATACTGTTATATTTTAAATAAACAATCCATGCTGCATGGAGTGTTTATTTGCTATATTGCAGTATTTAAATAGTTTATTTAAGGAGGGAGATTGGGAGTAACAGGTGATGAATGGGTGTGATTTCAGCCTGGCACATGTCATGACAAAGTTTACTGAACTTGAACTTGGGTTACTGTATCCCTACTTTGCAGTTTTTCACTTATCGCAGAGGGGCAGGGTATGAAACCCCCACGATAAACGAGGGACTTTTGTATAGCAAAAATAGATACTCAGAAAGCAAGATAGTTAAATCCCCTGCAGGTGTTGCTGCTTTTCATCTAAGAAGTAACAGTGAAACAATTCAACTGAGCCAGTTTTGTAAAGTGTGCCTTCACTTACCACCATCATTCTTCGAATGTCTTTTGTCAGCTTTTCTTCTTTTTGTGCGCTTCCTTGACAAACCTGTCAGTTGTTCTTCTCCATCTAAGGAGCAACATGTTTTAGTATACTACTTCAAAACGCACACACAACTCAGGTACAA
>JBBPBX010081678.1:0-15897 GCA_038048925.1 Garcialebias charrua | reverse complement strand
CACCACCTAGTGGGAGAGAGGGGTCGGGTGCAATGTGGGATGGGTGGTGGCCGAGGGCGGGGACCCTGGCGGTCTGATCCTCGGCTACAGAAGCTGGCCATTGGGACATGGAATGTCACCTCTCTGGTGGGGAAGGAGCCTGAGCTAGTGTGTGAGGTTGAGAGGTTCCGGCTAGAAATAGTCGGACTCACCTCAACACATGGCTCTGGCTCTGGAACCAGTTTCCTTGAGAGGGGTTGGACACTCTTCCACTCTGGAGTTGCCCCTGGTGAGAGGCGCCGAGCAGGAGTGGGCATACTTGTTGCCCCCCATCTTGGTGCCTGTACGTTGGGGTTCACCCCGGTGAACGAGAGGGTAGCCTCCCTTCGCCTACGTGTGGGGGGACGGGCTCTGACTGTTGTTTGTGCCTATGCGCCAAACAGCAGCGCAGATTACCCACCCTTTTTGGAGTCCTTGGAGGGGGTATTGGAGAGTGCGCCTCCTGGGGACTCCCTTGTTCTACTGGGGGACTTCAACGCTCACGTGGGCAATGACAGTGAGACCTGGAGGGGTGTGGTTGGGAGGAACGCCCCCCCTGATCTGAACCCGAGTGGTGTTCTGTTATTGGACTTCTGTACTCGTCATGGATTGTCCTCTGGATATTCATCCATCCATCCATCCATCCATCTTCTTCCGCTTATCCGGGGTCGGGTCGCGGAGGTAGCAGCCTAAGTAGGGAGGCCCAGACTTCCCTCTCCCCAGCCACTTGGAGCAGCTCCTCCGGTGGAATCCCAAGGCGTTCCCAGGCCAGCCGAGAAACATAGTCCCTCCAGCGCGTCCTGGGTCTTCCTCTGGGTCTCCTTCCGGTGGGACATGCCCGGAACACCTCACCAGGGTGGCTCGGGCATCTGGTTAGGATGCCTCCTGGACGCCTCCCTGGTGAGGTGTTCCGGGCATGTCCCACCGGAAGGAGACCCAGAGGAAGACCCAGGACGCGCTGGAGGGACTATGTTTCTCGGCTGGCCTGGGAACGCCTTGGGATTCCACCGGAGGAGCTGCTCCAAGTGGCTGGGGAGAGGGAAGTCTGGGCCTCCCTACTTAGGCTGCTACCCCCGCGACCCGACCCCGGATAAGCGGAAGAAGATGGATGGATGGATGGATGGATGAATATGAGGACAATCCATGACGAGCACAGAAGTCCAATAACAGAACACCACTCGGGTTCAGATCAGGGGGGCCGTTCCTCCCAACCACACCCCTCCAGGTCTCACTGTCATTGCCCACGTGAGCGTTGAAGTCCCCCAGTAGAACAAGGGAGTCCCCAGGAGGCGCACTCTCCAATACCCCCTCCAAGGACTCCAAAAAGGGTGGGTAATCTGCGCTGCCGTTTGGCGCATAGGCACAAACAACAGTCAGAGCCCGTCCCCCCACACGTAGGCGAAGGGAGGCTACCCTCTCGTTCACCGGGGTGAACCCCAACGTACAGGCACCAAGATGGGGGGCAACAAGTATGCCCACTCCTGCTCGGCGCCTCTCACCAGGGGCAACTCCAGAGTGGAAGAGTGTCCAACCCCTCTCAAGGAAACTGGTTCCAGAGCCAGAGCCATGTGTTGAGGTGAGTCCGACTATTTCTAGCCGGAACCTCTCAACCTCACACACTAGCTCAGGCTCCTTCCCCACCAGAGAGGTGACATTCCATGTCCCAATGGCCAGCTTCTGTAGCCGAGGATCAGACCGCCAGGGTCCCCGCCCTCGGCCACCACCCATCCCACATTGCACCCGACCCCTTTGGCCCCTCCCATAGGTGGTGAGCCCATGGGAAGGGGGACCCACGTCTCCTCTTCGGGCTGTGCCCGGCCGAGCTCCATGGGTAAAAGCCCGGCCACCAGGCGCTCGCCAACGTGCCCCACCTCCGGGCCTGGCTCCAGAGTGGGGCCCCGGTGACCCGCGTCCGGGCGAGGGAACATTCTGTCCAATTATTGTACTCATCATTGGGGTCTTTGGGCTGCACTTTGTCTGGTCCCTCACCTAGGACCTGTCTGCCTTGGGTGACCCTACTAGGGGCATGAAGCCCCTGACAGCATAGCTCCTAGGATCATTGGGACACTCAAACCCCTCCACCACGGTAAGGTGGCAGCCCAAGGAACATAACGAACACCATCTTCAGGCATAAGGGTGTACATATGTGCTCTTGGCACCAGGACACCCTAGGTCGCAGTTCGATGATCGACTTTGTTGTCGTCTCATCTGATCTGCGGCCGCATGTCCTGGACACTCGGGTGAAGAGAGGGGCGGAGCTGTCAACTGACCACTACCTGGTGGTGAGTTGGCTCCGATGGTGGGGGAGGATGCCGGTCAGACCTGGCAGACCCAAACGTATTGTGAGGGTCTGCTGGGAACGTCTGGCAGAGTCTCCCGTAAGACGGAGCTTTAACTCCCACCTCCGGGAGAGCTTTGAACACGTTCCGAGGGAGGCGGGGGACATTGAGTCCGAGTGGGCCATGTTCCGCGCCTCTATTGTCGAGGTAGCTTATCGGAGTTGTGGCCGCAAGGTTGTTGGTGCCTGTCGTGGTGGCAACCCTCGAACCCGGTGGTGGACACCGGCGGTGAGGGATGCTGTCATGCTGAAGAAGGAGTCCTATTGGGCCTTTTTGGCCTGTGGGACCCCGGAAGCAGCAGATAGGTACCGGCAGTCCAAGCGGCATGCGGCTCGGGTGGTTGCTGAGGCAAAAACTCGGGCGTGGGAGGAGTTCGGAGAGGCCATGGAGAATGACTTCCGTACGGCTTCGAGGCGATTCTGGTCCACCATCCGGCGTCTCAGGGGGGGAAAGCGGTACGCGACCAACACCATTTATGGTGGGGATGGCGTGCTGTTGACCTCAACTCGGGATGTTGTGAGTCGGTGGGCGGAATACTTCGAAGACCTCCTCAATCCTACTGGCACGTCTTCCACTGAGGAAGCGGAGCCTGGGGACTTTGGGTCGGGTTCTCCGATCTCTGGTGCTGAGGTCGCCGAGGTGGTTAAAAAGCTCTGCGGTGGCAAGGCTCCGGGGGTGGATGAGATTCGCCCGGAGTTCCTTAGGGCTCTGGATGTTGTGGGGTTGTGTTGGCTTACGCGACTCTGCAATATCGCGTGGACATCGGGGGCAGTTCCCTTGGATTGGCAGACTGGGGTGGTGGTTCCCCTATTCAAAAAGGGGGACCGTAGGGTGTGTTCCAACTATAGGGGGATCACACTCTTAAGCCTCCCTGGTAAGGTCTATTCAGGGGTTCTGGAGAGGAGGGTCCGTCGGATAGTCGAACCTCGGATTCAGGAGGAGCAGTGTGGTTTTCGTGCTGGTCGTGGAACACTGGACCAGCTCTACACCCTCAGCAGGGTCCTGGAGGGCGCGTGGGAGTTTGCCCAACCAGTTTACATGTGCTTTGTGGACTTGGAAAAGGCATTCGACCGCGTCCCTCGGGGGGTTCTGTGGGGGGTACTCCGGGAGTATGGGGTACCAGGCCCATTGATATGGGCTGTTAGGTCCCTGTACGACCGGTGTCAGAGCTTGGTCCGCATTGCCGGCAGTAAGTCAGGCTCGTTTCCAGTGAGAGTTGGACTCCGCCAAGGTTGCCCTTTGTCACCGATTCTGTTCATAACTTTTATGGACAGAATTTCTAGGCGCAGCCAAGGTGTTGAGAGGATCCGTTTTGGTGGCCTTAGAATCGCTTCTCTGTTTTTTGCAGATGATGTGGTCCTATTGGCTTCATCAGATCGTGATCTACAGCTTTCGCTGGAGCGGTTTGCAGCCGAGTGTGATGCGGCCGGGATGAGGATCAGTTCCTCCAAATCCGAGGCCATGGTCTTGAGCCGGAAAAGGGTAGCATGCCCTCTCCGGGTCGGGGAGGAGGTCCTGCCCCAAGTGGAGGAGTTTAAGTATCTCGGGGTCTTGTTCACGAATGAGGGAAAACTGGAGCGTGAGATCGATAGGCGGATAGGTGCAGCATCCGCAGTGAAGCGGGCGCTGTACCGGTCTGTCGTGGTGAAGAGAGAGCTGAGTCGAAAGGCAAAGCTCTCAATTTACCGATCGATCTACGTTCCCACCCTCATCTATGGTCATGAGCTTTGGGTTGTGACCGAAAGAACGAGATCTCGGATACAAGCGGCTGAAATGAGTTTTCTCCGCAGGGTGTCTGGACTCTCCCTTAGAGATAGGGTGAGAAGCTCAGTCATCCGGGAGGGACTCGGAGTAGAGCCGCTGCTTCTCCACATCGAGAGGAGCCAGTTGAGGTGGCTCGGGCATCTGGTTAGGATGCCTCCTGGACGCCTCCCTGGTGAGGTGTTCCGGGCATGTCCCACTGGGAGGAGACCCAGAGGAAGACCCAGGACACGCTGGAGGGACTATGTTTCTCGGCTGGCCTGGGAACGCCTTGGGATTCCCCCAGAGGAGCTGCTCCAAGTGGCTGGGGAGAGGGAAGTCTGGGCCTCCCTACTTAGGCTGCTACCCCCGCGACCCGACCCCGGATAAGCGGACGAAAATGGATGGATGTCCAGAGGATCATACTTAGCTTTTTTAGATGTGTTATATAAAATGTTCAGAGTTAAGTCAGTTACGTTAACGGTCATATATTGTACTGCGCAACGGTTGTTCGTTGCCATGACGACACAACGTGAACTGCTATGTTTTTGTGAATCACCAGAGGGTGCTGTAGAACAATTTAATATTTCATTTTGACTGTTGTCTGTATTTATTTTTCTAATTTCTTATTTCATTTATAAGACACAACGTGAACTGTTATTTTTTGTAAACCACCAGAGGGTGCTGTAGAACAATTTAATATTTCATTTTGACTGCTGTCTGTATTTATTTTTCTAATTTCTAATTTCATTTATAAATACTAATAAAAAGATGTTAAGCTAAAATAGGGTTAAAACCAGATTGCATTAAATCCATGTTAATGTTAAAACCACTATACGATCACATGTTAAAAAGAGTATTGTCTGAAACTGTTCTAAGAAAGTTCCACACAGTCTGTCTAGCTCTCTGCTGTGATAGCTATTCCAGTGGAGGAGCTAACTACATGCTGTTTGTGCTATGAACCACTCATTTTGCAGTAAAGTACCTCATCCAATCCACTGGCCTCTGAGAGGGATTATGACAGGACGGGCCCACAACTGTTACATTGGTGCCGTGACTCAGGACTTCAATCAAGCACATCGTACCTGTAGCCGTCCTGTCTGCTGTATCGCTTCTTGGAGGCGTTAGTTTGTAGTGTTCTTTGGTTCAAGCTCGCACCTGACATGGTAGCATTATAGTGCAGCGTACAAATATTACTGTAAAATGTGACACAGTGAAGTTTTGTGTCCCACACAAGTTTTGGATTTTCTTTTGTTATTTTGATATCTTTCAAGTTGGTGATTTCATTTCCCAAGGTCTTTTGGATTTTGGATGTAAATTCATTTTCAAATTCCTGAACGATGTCTGCTCATGGTAACCGCTTCTGGTTTGGCACACCATTGGTATTGGTAGGGGCAAGGGTATACCTACTCCCACTCCTTTTTCTGTTTATAGTCCTACTCAGAGTGGTGTTATGCCCTCATTGGATGAAATTCCTGGTCCCAGGGTTCATAATCCTGTTGACCACCATGCCAGCACACCTATGCCCCATGTCACACCTACGCCAACTCCTGCTAGTGACAGTTCTGAGTGTGCGGTTGCCCCGTTGATGTCTGTTATCCAGGAGATAGGACATCAGTTGGTTGACAGCATCATGTCATGCATGCAGCCATACAGCACAGTTGCTCCAAGTTCTACAACCACACATACTGTAGTGGGTAGTGAGGGTCAGCCTGGTTGTGTGTCTGATATATCTCAGGTTCAGGTTGTTATGCAAAGACAGGTGAAATGTCAGGTCAAAGAGCCTCCGTGTTTTGCAGGTAATGGCTCAGACTCAATTACAGTGCATGACTGGGAAGATCAGATGAGAACATTCATTAAGAAAAGGGATGTTAGGATTGAAGAACAGGCTGACAAAATCCTTATGCATTTGAAGGGAAAGGCTAAGGATGTAGATAGGTTTGGGATTAGAAATAGCAACACTGACATTAATGCTAACGCTGATATAATTTATGGTCTCCTCAGGAAACACTTTAGCTCTACTAGGTACTCTGCTGTCCCCTTAGCGGGCTTTTACTCAACTTTACCCAAAGACAAGGAAGACCGATATGACTACTGGCTGAGACTAAACAGAGCAGCTGACTTGGCTTCTGACTGCCTGACAGAGCAGGGTAAATCATTTGAAAACACTGCAATGGAGGTGACCCGTATGTTTATTAGGATTTGTCCCTGTAGAGACCTGGCTCTCACGTTCAGGTCCAAACCTATCGACAAATGGTTGGCGTATGAAACGCTGGAGGTGCTGAATGAGTACCACGCTGAAGTGAGCTGTAAAGAAACTCCCTCAGTGCATCTTGAGAGGACCGGGGACATTACCGTGCACAATGTGGTGGTGAGCCATGGCATTGTCCCTACACACAGTGGTCAGAAATAGGGATGTCCCGATCAGGTTTTTCTGGCCCCGAGTCCGAGTCCGAGTCCTTTAATTTTAGGAATTGGCCGATACCGAGTCCCGATCCGATACTTCTAAAATACATTTTTAAAATGAAGGGGAAAAAAAAGAAACAGATCCAGATGTCCCTTCATTTTTATTTTATTTACCTTAACATTTAACAGAGTACTTCTGTGAGGTAGATTGAACAATCAAGTAATAAGATTTAAAATAAAATTCTTCACATTGAAGTTTAGTGCAACAGTATAAATGTCTAATTTAAAATAAGCAGCTCAACTTAAAATACCATAACATGACCTCAACCTGACCAGAACCTGGCCAGAACCTGAGCAGAACCAGAACCTGTGCAGAACCAGAACCTGAGCAGAACCAGAACCTGTGCAGAACCAGAACCTGAGCAGAACCAGAACCTGAGCAGAACCAGAACCTGAGCAGAACCAGAACCTGAGCAGAACCAGAACCTGAGCAGAACCAGAACCTGTGCAGAACCAGAACCTGTGCAGAACCAGAACCTGAGCAGAACCAGAACCTGAGCAGAACCAGAACCTGTGCAGAACCAGAACCTGAGCAGAACCAGAACCTGAGCAGAACCAGAACCTGAGCAGAACCAGAACCTGTGCAGAACCAGAACCTGTGCAGAACCAGAACCTGAGCAGAACCAGAACCTGTGCAGAACCAGAACCTGTGCAGAACCAGAACCTGTGCAGAACCAGAACCTGTGCAGAACCAGAACCTGAGCAGAACCAGAACCTGAGCAGGCATGTAAACAAATAAGAAACTTAAAGTGTCCGTTTTATAAAATAAGGCTAGTAACATGCTTTTCTGAACAGCACTCCTTAACTCTCCTCCTGTGGCTTCACAGAAGGAAGTGTATGTTTTTAAATATAAATATAAAGTCTCTTGCAGCGTGAGCTGGCTCGTCTTCGGCTGCGTCGTCTGGTTAAACTCTGTGTATTGTGTCGGGTGTTTGTTTCTGATGTGCCTAATCAGGTTTGTTGTGTTAAATGCAGCCTTTTCCTTACCTTCTCTTGAAATACGAACTTTCCATTTGTCATCCACTTTAAAATATCTCCACACAACAGACATCGCTGCCTCCACTTCAAGTTAATGCCGCGTTCCGCTTCTTTTTTACGACAGTCACCGCTTTACAGCGGGCACTGCTTTACGGTAGGCACTGCTGCAAAACTATTGTGCATGTTTTGTTCCGAGACAATTTGACTCTGTAACTCAACATACAGTTAATATAATATTCCCGTTTGTGTTTAGAATAAATATACACATATATATCCGATCCCTGATCGGTGTGTAACGCCCGAGTCGAGTCGAGTCTGAAATCACGTGATCGGGACCGATTTCCGGATCACGTGATCGGCTCGGGACATCCCTAGTCAGAAACGCCCGCAGACACATAGTACACAGTATGTCTCTCTGGCAGAGGTGATGTCTATGTTAGAGAGGGTTCTGCTGCATGGAGCCTCTGAACAGTCGCAAGTGAGACGGCGAGCTCCACCCTGGCGACCTGTAGACGGTACAGACGATATTGATGGTTTTACTGTTAAGCCATGCATTATCTGCAAAAGCGATGGCCACAGTGCCTTGTCACATTGCCGAGAAAATAGGCTTTGTTTCAAGTGCTATGCTCCAGGTCATTCACGCCAAAATTGTCCAACCAAAAGAGCTGCCCCAGAACATCAGGAAAACTGACTGGTCTGCGCCCAAGGGAGGACAGTGCAGACAAACCTAATAAACCTCCCACCACTACTGAATTACCAGAAATGCAAGATAATGCATCCCTCTATGAGTTGTAGAGTAGTACATTGACCCCATCCAAGAAACTGATATTTCAGGGATCCCAAAGAATAGCAGAAATTAACAGCCTGTTCTATATGCCTGTGTCAATACAGAACGGCCCCACCCTCAAAGCACTGTTAGACTGTGGGTTGATGGCCTGTACAATCAGTGAGTCCTCTGTTAAGTCCCTTTTCCAACAGTGTCCTGATTTCACAAGAGGCATGGCTGATGATCCCTGCCAACCAAAGACCTCCCCAAGCCCACCCACTTGTCGAAGCATCTCCCCAAATGGGACACACAAAACCATCCCCAAAAAGAAAAGAAAACAGCATCCAGCCTACTAGCGACTGAGAGAAGAGGCTAGAGTAGTACCAGCTACTGGCGCCCTCTCCTGGGAATGTGATATAACCATAGTAATATGTAAGAAATGCACCACCCATAAATCAACAGGTTTTGTAGAAACATAACATATCTTATAAAACATGAAGAACTAATATGAAAGCAGACCCATATAGGCCCGCTGAGCTGTATCAGCAACACACGCCGAGAAAAACAAAAACAGAGAGAGAGAAAACCAAGCAAAACAAACAGATAAAAAAAAGATAAATATTTACAGTAGGAAATGGAATCCTATTCATAGTATGTTCACAAAGTTCTCAAAAGGCACAGTTGAAAGCAAGAGTGTATTAGATAATAATTGTATTGTCCAGAGTGTTATAAACCACTTGTTATCTTACCCTGATGCATGATCAATAATTCAGGTAGAAAAATCTAGAAAAGCTTAGTCTGGTCCTCTGGATATTCAAAAAACAAAACCAAACAAAGCGGAAAAAATTGTAGAAATGTTTCGTCTTCGTCCGAAAGACTTCCTCAGTCTGAGATGCTGTATTCAGCTCAGTCTTATAAATAGCACCCTCTCACAGTGGATCAACCAGTTGGCTGATGACAGCCGAAACCAGCTGCTCACATGATCAAGGAGGACCATCAGCCTAACGATGGATCGTTAGCACCCTGATGGTTGTTTGCTATTCACAGAGGGCTGAGTGATACTAGCAATAACAGCATTGTAAGAGGGGACAGTTGAACCCGGAGGCCTCCACCTCTGTTTAATGATGGACGGTTTCTTTTCACAAAGATGGCCTCCTTTACTCCTCTCTCAAACCATTGTTCCTCTCTATCAAGGATGTGAACATCTTCATCCCTGAAAGAGTGACCGCTGGCCTGGAGATGAGTGTAGACCGCAGAGTCCTGACCTGATGATGTTGATCTTCTGTGTTGGGCCATCCTTTTGGCCAGTGGCTGTTTAGTTTCCCCGATATAAGACTGATCACAGCCCTCCTGACACTGAACAGCATATACAATGTTACTCTGTGCCGGGGGACTGGATCTTTGGGATGAACCAGTCTTTGCCGTAATGTATTTTGGGGTTTAAAAGCCACTGGGACGTTGTGTTTAGAAAATAAAAGTCTCATTGTCTCTGAAACTCCCGCAACATATGGAATGACCACTGGTCTGGGTTCCTTCTTTTTACCTGATGGCTGGCTGGAGTCTTGTTTGGGTTTCTTCTTTTCACCTGATGGCTGGCTGGAGTCTTGTTTGGGTTCCTTCTTTTCACCTGATGGCTGGCTGGAGTCTTGTTTGGGTTCCTTCTTTTCACCTGATGGCTGGCTGGAGTCTTGTTTGGGTTTCTTCTCTGCTTTCAGGAAGGCCCAGTTAGATAAATGTACAGTACTGTACAGTCACCACGCACTTAGCCTATCCTAACAGTTTTAAAGATGAAGGAGTGAGTTGAATTGTCTCCCTCCTCCTTAGCAGGCTCCATTCACATAAAGGGAGCTAGCTCCCTTTATGTGAAAGGGAGACAATTCAACTCACTCCTTCATCTTTAAAAACTGTGTTAGGATAGGCTAAGTGCTTGGTGACTGTACAGTACTGTACATGTATTCATGTATTCATTTATAAAAAACAACAAAAAAAAGTTTTTTTTTTTTTTAAATGAGATGCGTTCGTAAGTCCGAGTTGCCGTAGGTCGGGGGCGCCATAAGTCGTGGACTCCCTGTATATACAGACACAGACAAGGTGAAATGACAGACACCTACGGTGATTAGAATTACCGTATTTTCCGGTGTATAGGTCGCATCTTTTTATGGTTTTTTCAAGGCCTGCGACCTATACACAGGTGCGACCTATATATGGCTTTTTATCACTTTCGGCGAAACAAATTTTAAAATCCAGCTCATTTCACAATTACGTTCATTTATTAAGGAAAAGTTCAGCTCAGACACATATTTGCTATAATTTTTATCAAACAATTGTTTTTAAGTGTTAATCTTCTTAAAAGCCTTGCTGTGCACTCCTGTGGCAGACATTTGCAGCAGAGCTAAACGTAGGTGCGACCTATCTAGGGATTTTTCCAATTCTTTGGCAATAATTGGATGGTGCGACCTATACACAGGTGCGACCTATACACCAGAAAATACTGTAAACATAGGTGCGACAGTGCTGGATCACAGGAGGGGAAATGCTGAGGAGGGACTGGTAAACATGAGGGAAAGACAACATGCAGGACCAGACCCCAGAAACCCTACATTAATCAATAATCCTGACTGAAAATAGAGGCTACTCCTCCACCTCGGCCGGTTGTTCTAGGAACATGAACATTTAAATAATTAACAGGAGTGAATTCATTTATACCAACAAAATCTTCCTGTTGTAACCAGGTTTCTGTTAGACATAAAAAAATCAATATGATGGTTATCAGTTCATTAACTAACAGGGATTTAGAGGAAAGGGATCTGATGTTCAATAATCCACATTTAATTCTTTTATGATTTTGTTCTGGTAAAATAACTGTGTTTATTTTAATATGGTTTTTATGGTTTTCGATTTTAGAGCTGATATTTGGATTATTTAATTTGAGCTATGGGCGAGTCGACACTATTTCAATGGGGGTGTGGGTGGGTAACAGAGGAGAAGCAGCAGAGAGGTGTGGAAGACTACAACTCTGCTTCCTGGACTGGACCCTGGGTTGTCATTAATTATGGGGATAAACAAAATCAGCCATATTTATAGAAGAGTGGCTCCGTCCATAGTGGGATGGATGCCATCTCTTCGCATCAGACCAAGTTTTCCCCAAAAAGAACTCCAGTTATCAATGTAGCCCACGTCGTTGTCAGAACACCACCTGGACACCCAGCGGTTAAACGACGACATACGGCTAAACATGTCATTGCTGGTCAGGTTGTTGGGGAAGGGGGGAACTGTGTAGTTTGGTTTGACTACTTTGGTTTTAGCAAAGACACACCAAAGCAACATTAATTTTAGTAGCCTCCGATTGGCACAACTGGGTGTCATTACCGCCAACGTGAATAACAATCTTATTGTATTTAGTCTTAGCCTTAGTCAGCAGTTTCAGATACAATTCAGTGTCACCCGCTCTGGCCCCCGGAATGCATTTGACTATAGCAGCTGGAATCCCTAAAGCCATGTTTCGGAATATGGAGCTGCTAACTGTTATGATTTCAGAAGGGTAACCCAGTTGGTAACGAGACCCAGAACGACACAAGACAAAAAGGTGCAAAAGTAACAGTGTTTATTTATTTACAGTGGGAATATCTATTTACAAATGTACAAGGGTCCTCTGGATTTCCTGGAAGATGGAAAGAGGACAGTCAGATGGGTTTGATCAGAAAGTTCTTCCAGGGTAATTGCTTTTGTTTGTTATTTGTTTCCTTACGGATGAAAAGAGGAGGATGTTCCAGAGTGTCCTAAAGTCCTTGAGATGGAGTCCCAGAGGGCGAGTGAGGCAGGCAAGTGGCTGGAGGGCAAAGCACAACGAGCAGAGAGCTGGAACCAGGAGAATCCGAGGGCTGAGAACAAAACAAGCACAGGGTAAGTTTCTCTCAAATGTATTCACAAACTGGCTAGAAGCATAAATACCTAGCCTGGTTGATACCAGACCCATGTCCTTCACTTCGCTTTGTACTAGGGTCTGGCATCTCTCCCATAGACAGCGATTTCTCCGTTAGATTTTTGAATGGACCAATCAGAGAACAGAAGGCGGAGTTTTGTTAGTTTAGCCTGGCGAGGTCCAGGCTATTCAGATAAAAAGCTCAGAAACCACTCGGTGGATATTTTTTCTGCTACCAGTGTGTAATTATATGTCTCTAATTTACTGACTGTTGGCCTAGATGAAACATTTGAGATAAAATTCGATTTTTTATCATTTATTTTCGTAGCGCACCCGAGGCTGTTTGGAAAATGTCAAACCGAAACTATTTAAATCCAGCAGATTTGACCATTTCGTGAATTGATTTAGGAACTGTTAAGCTCAGGAACACTTCTGATATAACGTCAGCGGTGAAATATATTTTTTATCAGCAGAGAAATAATAGTTTACCTTGTTTTATTGAAAATTCCTTCGTGGCGGCAGCCATTTTGAATGACGACGTCAGTCGACGTCGTTCAAAACTCCGCCTTCTGCTCTCTGATTGCTCAGGAACACTTCTGATATAACGTTAGCTAAGAAATACATTTTTTATCAGCAGAGAAATAATAGTTTTTTACCTTGTTTTATTGAAAATTCCTTCGTGGCGGCAGCCATTTTGAATGACGACGTCAGTCGACGTCGTTCAAAACTCCGCCTTCTGTTCTCTGATTGGTCCGGTCAAAAATCTACCGGAGATATCCTTGTCTATGGGACAAGTCCCAGACCCAGCAGTGAAGGGAAATGAGAATTGAGCGGAGCTGCGTAGGAATGGCGAGGGCCAGGCTAATAAATACCATGTGTGGCATAAAATGCTTCAGCGAAGAGCAGAACTCAACTGCAGCCTTAAGTAGAGGTGGAACTCGTCAGGTGGATGACCGTCAGCTGTGGATGATTGGCGGCCATCTTGGGCTGCAGCAGGTGCCACTCTTACAGTACCCCCCCCCTCAAGGGGTGCCTCCAGGAGCCCCGACGCGCTTCTCTGGGTGAGCCCTGAAGAAGGCGGTGATCAGACTGGGGTCCAGGATAAAAGAGCGAGGGATCCACGACCGTTCCTCAGGACCGTAACCCTCCCAGTCCACAAGATACTGGAAACCTCTCCCACGACGGCGCACATCCAGAATGGCACGAACGGTGAAGGCTGGATGGTTGTCGATGAGACGAGGAGGCGGCGGAAGGTCGGCAGGCGGACACAAAGGACTCACGGAAACGGGCTTGACCTGGGACACGTGAAACGTCGGATGAACCCTCATGGAAGCTGGCAGCCGAAGACGTACCGCAGCGGGGTTGATGACCCGGACGACAGGGAAAGGCCCGATGAAACGAGGTGCCAACTTTCTTGGGGTGTCCTTCAGGGCGATGTTCCTAGTGGAGAGCCAAACCCTCTGACCCACCTGATAGGAGGGCGCAGAAGATCGGTGGCGGTCCGCAAACCTCTTATTCTGGGTGGCCGTGCGGAGGAGTGCCGCCTTAGCCTGGCGCCAGATACGCCGACATCGTCTGAAATGGTGCTGCACTGACGGCACAGCTATGTCCGACTCCTGGCTGGGGAACAAAGGAGGCAAATATCCCAGCGACGCTTCAAAAGGAGTCATACCTGTGGCTGCAGATGTATGGGCGTTGTGAGCGTACTCCACCCAGACCAGATGTCGACTCCAGGCAGAGGGATTGCCCTCAACGAGACATTGAAGCGTGGCTTCAAGCTCGTGGTTGCACCGTTCAGCCTGACCGTTGGACTACGGGTGGTAGCCGGAGGTGAGACTGGTCGATGCCCCCAAGGCACTACAAAAACTGCGCCACACCTGAGAGACGAAATGGGGACCCCTATCCGACACCACGTCGGAAGGGACACCGTGTATACGAAAAACGTGCTGTACAAGGAGATGAGCAGTCTCCATTGCAGAAGGCAACTTGGGAAGAGGTACAAAATGGGCTGCTTTAGAAAACCTGTCAATGATTGTGAGAATGGTGGTGTTACCCTCAGAAGGAGGCAGGCCGGTGACGAAATCAAGAGCGATGTGGGACCATGGGCGGCTGGGTGTGGGCAATGGCCGAAGAAGACCTGCAGGGGGTTGGGTACCGGTCTTGTTTCTGGCACATGTGGGACAAGCTGCAACAAAGTCTTTAACATCTTGGGATAAAGTGGGCCACCAGAAATGAGTCTTGGTTAATGATAACATACGTGTAATACCTGGGTGACAAGAGAGCTTGTTCGTATGCACCCATTCAAGTACTTTGGACCTCATGGCGGTGGGAACGAAGAGCGTGCCAGGAGGTCCTGTGCCAGGGTCTGGTTCCAAACGATGGGCATCACGAACCTCCTGGGCAATGGGCCAGGTGAGTGCTCCAATGATGCAAGCCGGGGGTAAGATGTTCTCTTCAACTTCTGGAGCATCTGGAGGAGAGAACTGACGAGACAAAGCATCGGGTTTAACATTTTTAGAACCCGGACGGAAAGTCAATGTGTAATTGAATCTGTTGAAAAACAGTGACCAGCGTGCCTGCCGGGGATTTAGACGTTTAGCGTCTCTGAGGTAAGTGAGGTTCTTATGGTCAGTCCAAATAAGAAAAGGCAGCTCAGTGCCCTCAAGCCAGTGACGCCATTCCTCTAGTGCTAGTTTAACAGCAAGTAGTTCTCTGTTGCCCACGTCATAATTCCGTTCAGCTGGGGACAGACGGCGAGAGAAAAATGCACATGGGTGCACTCTGCTGTCCAAAGGTGATCTCTGTGATAAAACTGCTCCTACCCCAGTGTCTGAAGCGTCTACCTCAAGGATGAACTGACGAGTGCTGTCTGGATGACAGAGGATGGGAGTGGAAGAAAAAAGCTGTTTTAGCTTACCGAAAGCAGAGTTGGCTTCCGGGGTCCATCTGAAATTTCTGTTGATGGATGTTAGTTGTGATAGAGGCGCTGCGATGCGACTGTAGTCCTTGATAAAACGTCTGTAGAAGTTTGCAAAACCCAAGAACCGTTGCAGTTGTTTCCTGGTCTCAGGGACCGGCCACTCCACCACTGCCTTAGTCTTTTCCGGGTCTGCCCTGTAGTGTCCTTCTCCAAAAATAAAACCCAAAAATGCAACAGAAGAAGTGTGAAATGAACATTTTTCACCTTTTACGAAAAGTTGGTTCTCATACAGTCTTTGGAGCACCGTCCGGACATGCGTGACATGTTCATTCTCATTCCTGGAATAAATGAGAATATCGTCCAAGTAAACAAACACAAAATCACCAATAAAGTCTCTCAAAACATCATTTACCAGTGCTTGAAATACTGCAGGGGCATTAGTGACGCCAAAAGGCATGACAAGATACTCAAAGTGTCCCAGGGGCGTCTTGAAAGCTGTCTTCCATTCATCACCCTCTCTGATACGGACAAGGTGATAAGCATTACATAGGTCCAATTTGGAGAAGATTGTGGCTGGTTGCAATTGCTCATGGACTGAGTCAAGTAGTGGTAAGGGATATTTGTTCTTTACGGTAATACTGTTCAAACCCCGATAGTCAATACAAGGGCGTAGAGTCTTGTCTTTCTTAGCAACAAAAAAAAAACCTGCCCCTAGTGGAGAAGTAGATGGACGGATGATACCTGAATC
>JBBPBX010081677.1:0-15897 GCA_038048925.1 Garcialebias charrua | reverse complement strand
TCTCCAGCTCCCGAGACGACGCCTCGTCCCCGAAGGACTCGCGACCAGAGTCCCCCAGGTTGTCCCTGAAGCCCATTTTTCCAGATGGGTCCTTCTTCAGAGCCGTGCTGTAACCTGGAGGTGCCGACGGCTGACGGCCGACGGAGGGTTTCTGGCTGCCTTGGGCCAAGTGGCGGGGAGGAGAGCGCGGTCGCGGCGTGCAGAAGCAGTCGCGGATTCCACTGATGCCGAGGTGGAGGATCTCCAGCATGGTAAAGAGCAGGCACAAAGCGCTGACTCCATACATGATGAGCAGGAAGATCGTTTTCTCAGTCGGACGAGAGATGAAGCAATCCACACGGTGCGGGCATGGCGAGCGTTCGCAAACGTACGATGGCTCCACCTTCAGCCCATAAAGAACGTACTGGCCAAACAGGAACGAGACCTCAAAAACAGCACGCGATAGCAGCTGGAAAATGTAGACCCTCATCAGACCATCCTTCTTGATGCGCCGTCGGCCATCGTGCTTCCTTTTGGGCGGCTTCTCCACAACAACTTCCTTTTCTTTTTCTGGCTCAATCTCCTCCTGGATCATGGGGTCTTCCTCCCCATTATCCTCCGCCTCTTCGTAGTCCCTGTTGGCGCCACGGCTCACTATGGGCATCTTCTTCCTGTGCCGAGAACCATAGTCGTCGTCGTCCATGCGGGCGATCTTGTGCATGGCAAACCCGAGGTACATGATGGTCGGTGTGGTGATCATGATCACCTGGAACACCCAGAAGCGGATGTGCGAAAGAGGCGCAAAAATATCGTAGCACACGTTCTCACAACCAGGCTGTGCCGTGTTGCACACAAATTTACTCTGTTCATCGTAGTAGATGGACTCTCCGCCGACCGCCGTCAGCACGATGCGGAACACGATGAGGAGGGTGAGCCAGATTTTACCCACAAAGGTGGAGTGATTGGAAATCTCATCCAGCAGACGCGTGAGGAAGCTCCAGCTCATTTTGCTTGTGGGACAGGGAAGCGGTCAATCCTGTGGGGAGAAAAAGGAAACGGTTTAGACAATGTTCCCAGATCTCTGCATCATTAAACAAGTCACTGACAAAATAAGGGAAAATGTTGAAGCTCAGGGGTCCAACTTTCTGTGTCTTACAAAGTCATGAAAACTGATCAAAAAAATAAATAAAAATCTAGAAAGAAAACTTTTGTTGCTGAATAACTTTGACTGTGTCCGTTTTCCCATTTGTCCAATGTCTTTGTATAAGATTCTACTGTTGGCCCACCGAGATAAGCCAGTCACAAAACTCTGGCTCTGGCTAACAAAACAAGAACTTACTCATGACTTTTGCAAAGTACTATACTAACTACATTACATTCATTTAAGTGCACTTTTTTTGCCTTGGCTGCGATTATACAAGATGGCCACAAGGTAGAGCTACAAACTTACAAAACTTGGACCTAAATTATTTTATATGCCAATGATTTAATGAAGGTGTCCCGAGGTCCTTAAATGTGTTCTTTTTGCTGATGACCCTACTTTCTTTTGTGCGGGCAAAGACTTAGAAGAAATGTTTGAGTTGATAAATACTGAATTTGTTAAAATACAATACTGGTTTAAATTAAATAAGTTATCATTGAACCTGGAAAAAACTACGGTAATTATATGATTTTTAGTAAGAAAAAATTAACTATTGATGTTCCTTTTAAGATTGATGGTTCTAAGATATGTAGGGTAAGGGAGGTGAAGTTTTTGGGTGTAATTATTGACGATATGTTGTCAAGGAAAAAACAAATTATGTAAAAACTAAAATATCAAGGTCTATTGCAGTGTTTTATAGAGTTAGAGATCTATTAAACGATAAAGCAATGCATCTATTAAACGATAAAGCAATGTATTTGTTGTGCAATACAATAATATTCCCGCATTTAATTCATTGTGTGGATGTTTGGGCTACAGCGTGTAAAACTGTAACTAAGCCTATTTTTATTTTTCAGAAAAGAGCTATAAGGATTATCACTAGAAAACATCATCCATCAAATGTTTTGTTTTGCAAATTGAAACTACTGAAATTTTATGATTTGGTTGACTATAATATCCTTTTAATATTTGTACAAAGCTCAGAACTTCAAATTGCCCTCAAATATTCAAACGCCACAGCGTAGAACTAGTTTAAGGAGTAGGTCTACTTTAATTTATGGAATAAGTCTGTGGAATGGTTTAGAAAATGATATTAAAGCTGCAAAATCAATGACCGTTAAGAAAAGGATTAAAATTAGGTTTCTGGAAAAATATATATAAATTGGTTGGTATCAAAATTTTATGTATGGTAAAGTATGATGAGTTACTTATCGTGTAGTTTTTTGTGGATTACTGTGTTTGAATTAATTTTGTTAAAGAAGGGGCAGACAAAATAAGATTTTATCTTCTTCTGCTTCCTTTCATTTCATATACCATTTGATTTTTCATTACGTGGTGTTGTAAATAGTATTTTGTGTTTTTAATTTTGAAATGAATAAATTTAAAATAAAAAAAATAAAAATGAGGCAAAATATAACAAAACAAGAACTTACTCATGACTTTTGCAAAGTACTGTACCAACTACAGTACATTACATTCATTTAAGTGCACTTTTTTGCCTTGGCTGCGATTATAGAAGACGGCCACAAGGTGGAGCTACAAACTTACAATACAATTATCCCAGTTAGAAACTAGACTTCTTCATGAAAGAGGCATGTTGAGGCAACATTTCCTGAAGACTGAAATTCTGAATGACTAATGTTCTTAACCTACCAGGAAAGATTTGTTTTTCTGCAAATAATTAAAATAAAATAAACCGATTTGTGACTAATTACCAACTTAAGAGCCACGATTAAACAGTCGGTCCTTGCAAAACACTCAGCTGAATTTGTGCAATCTGATCTGCTCAGACACACTTTCGCCAAATCACGTTTAAAACGCTTTTCACATCTTTAAAAAAGTCTCGTAAATTAAAAAAAGCTCTTGTGGTTTTACACCATCTGTGACTAAACCCATAATGTACTTCAAGGAACCATGATTCACTCGTACAAAACCACACTGCTGAAGTCAAAAAGGCACATTATCAGTAAACTTTTAAATGTGTGAAAGGGTACTTGTAATCTGAAGAGATACTTCGCACATGCTTCCTCCTTTAAAAACACGTTGGACCACTGATCATTTATGTTTTGACAGCTTCATATCTGACTGGTACTGGTTGCACTTTGTGCCAGTAGTGCATTCTTTGTACTGGATCAGTCTGTCTTGTTTGGAGTCGTTTGGTACTGACTCAAGCCGTGAGTCAGTAACCCATGTTGTGCTGGCCGAAGCTACAGCAGCATGCTAATTTACTGTGAAACCAGCGCAGTGTGTCCCATCACTGCCCCTCCTGTAATCCCTGCAGGTGAGAACGGGGGAGAGATGGATTCCTGAGTATCTGATTGAGGAGCACACAGGATGAATAATTGATACGTAGGTTCTCCATCCCAGTGAATATACAGAATGCACACACAAGCCCGAACACAAAGCTGCCTCACAGCCCGTGCAGTATCTCAGGCTAAACTAATCCTCCAGGAAATGTGATGCGTGATTCAATTATTTGCAGAAGCTATCCTCTGTATTCTTTGGATACGTGTGTGTGGTTTGCGCTTGTTTGTCCGCGCTCTGAACACACAGCAGAATCAAGTCAATTTGTCAAAGTAAAAGCCTTTTTGAGTCGGATGTTCTGCATCCCTTCCAGACAATTTAAAAAGAGAATGAAGTAAAACTTCAATTGAACGTCAGCCCAGTTACAGTACTTCCAATGTTGTTGTTACAACTATTAAAAGATAAAAAATTTAAAAATGAATTCAGGATAATGAAAGTTTAACAGAAGAACGACCACGCTCCAACCACGACTAATGTTTTCTCTCTTTGCTTCGCCATCATTTATTCATCATCTTGTTTTCGTGCACTCGCGGTTGCGTGCGGTGCTCACGGCAACACAATGATGTCAGTGTCTTCCAAGCCCATTTCTAAGGGGTCAGCCTCTGACCCAGAACCCAGCAGTCTCAACAAACAAAGCAAAGGCGGTGATTTTAATAGCGCTGTGTCTGAAGAAGACTGCTGACTGTGGGTGAAACTAGCTGCTGGCATCTTTTGAGACTAAGTCTGGGTTCTTAAAGTAGGAGCTAAAGTGAATGCAACACTTAGTAACACAAAAACATTATGATAGCAAACTGGAATATTTCTAAAGACCATTTGATGGATGTCAGTACAGCTACTGCCCAAAATACCTCCATCAGCTTGTTTTTACAAAGATTGGGACTTACTTTTTTTCATTCATTCATTCAACCTTTATTTAGTCAGGTAAATCTTATTGAGCCTCGAGGGCTCATTTACGAAAGCGACCTGCTACAAACTAAAGAATGATGAACATCAATGATACAAATACATTAAACAATAAACAAAAGAAAAGAAAAAGTAGCAAAAAGTAGCAAAAACATTATAAGGTAGATGTACAAAAAAAAAAAATCAAAGACAGGAACATATCTGCATTGGTTTTTGCCAGGATTCCAACAGATTCTGAAAACCATCCAGAGAGGTCAGGGCCGAGAGCTTCAGATCTTTTTGTAAGATATTCCAGGAAGTTTCCAGGAAGGAAACTTTTGTAAAAAAAAAAATAAAAAAAATTGGCTGCTCCCTTCTTCAGGGGTCACCACAGATAACTAAGTTGCATGAAGACTTGGCAATCGTTCTTACGCCAGATGTCTTTCCTGGTGCAACCACCGAGCTACCACATCCCTCTGTGTGGAGCAGAGAACTGCTATAAGACACCCGGAGGAGCAGATGGGGGTGTTAAGGGCCTTGCTCAAGGGCCCAGAGTGGGACAAATGAGGGTGGAGGCAGGTGTAGGTGCTTCACCAATCCCACCCACATTTTGATGTCGGTACCGGGAGTTGAACCAGCAATGTTTCGAACACAGGCCCACCTTCTATAACTTTTGTAATTATCGAAATGAAAAAAAAAAAAAAAGACCAACAACTATGCTTTCACATAAAAACTGTTTCAGGTGTGTGAAGAGAGCCAAAGTCGAGTGAGATGTTCAAGCTGAGAAGCTCATTGGGATTTCCATGGTAATCGTACTTGTTTCATTTGCAACAATTTGAAACTTCCTGGAATAACAAAAAAAAGTAGCACACTCATTGATTTAATCTTCACTAATAAACCAGAGCGTGTGACAAATGCATATAATCTTATCACGGGATTATCGGATCACAACTTGACTGTAATTATCAGAAAATTGTCAAAAAAACGTCTGTCGAGGTTTTGTTTTCAATCAGACACTAATGTCCAGCACACAGGGATCAGAAGGAGTGAGACTGAACAATTTCACAACGAAATACAGGATATGGACTTGGATTTGACTTTACAAGCACATGACCCCAATACCTGTTGTAACATTCTTACAGAATCCCTTGTAAAGATCATTCATAAATTTACAAAGCCAATTAAAAGTAAGCAGAAAAAGCCTTCACTGCCATGGATCAATTATGAGTTACATCAGCTGATGAAAAAGAGGGACTTGGCATTGAAAAAATCTCTGCGTACTAAACTGAACACAGACATTCTCATGTTTAAAGGTCTTAGAAATAAAGTGGTTAGTTGTTTAAGAAAAGCAAAAGCAGCATATTTTACTGAACTGATTTCCCACTCAGGAGGTCGGAGCTCCTCTCTTTGGTCACATATCAACAAACTTACAAAAAAAGATATAAATCAGAAAAAAAGGTTAACTCAACTGAACATTAAGGGACACATGATATCAGACCCTACAATAATGGCAAATGCTTTTAATGATTATTTTATTAACTCAGTAGAAGAATTGGCAATAAAATTTAATTCCATTAATCCAACAGAGAATTCAGTTATTGACACAACTTTTCCTTTTACTCTCAACAAGATCAATACAGGTGACCCCCCACTTACAACTCCATCGACCTACGAACAACGGGACCTACGAACGTATCATATTTAATAAAAATATGAAATTACTGTATTAAAAAAAAAATAATAATAATATTTTTTTTGTGTGTTTAAATGTTCTTAATTTCATGTGTACATCACTTTGTTGCAGCTGTGGTTGTTTTAAAGGCTTTATAAATAATAATTATGATAAAAATGATCATTTCTGATCATTTCTGAGCAATCTTGGGCAACAGGAAGTAGGTCTTCAGTTTACACGGTCACAAATTAATGTAGAACACCGGACGCCATTTTAGGTTCAGTCACTGGGGTCTCCGGTCACAAATTACAGTAATGTAGAACACCGGACGCCATTTTAGGTTAGCTGCCCGGGAGCCGCCGAAGACTGGTGACCAGGATGGCTTCATATGGATTAATTACGAGCTGGAAACGTCTCTGTGAACTTTGTGGATGTCTCAGGCAGCAGCGGATTTATCGCTGATCGTGCCAGGCCGCCGCGCGAACACCTCCGGCCAGGCTCTGGCCTGGCTAGCTCCAGAAGCTAACACGGGAGCTAACACGGGAGCTAACACGGGAGCCGGCCGAAGACTGGTGACCAGGATGGCTTCATATGGATTAATTACGAGCTGGAAACGTCTCTGTGAACTTTGTGGATGTCAGGCAGCAGCAGAAGCTGCAGATTGATCGCGCCGCCGCTCCAACACCAGCTCATGGCTTGGCTAGCAGAAGCTAGCCAGCTAGCTAACACAGGTCTGGAGCAGCTGCGGTGGTTCACTGGCCGGCCGCCGCGCTGCTCGGCCCGACAACAATCAACGCATGGCAACCTAAGATGTCGGCTTTGACCATCTCAAAGTAAGAAAATATATTTTTATTTATTCTGTAAATGTGAATAGCAATGTTTAACATTACAGTACACTACTGTACATGCTTAAATGTGTGCGCGCGCTCCGTTAGCATGATAAATAAAGGTTGAATGAATGAATGAATGAATAATTTTTTTTTTTTAAATAATTTTCACCCCCTACCTATGGCAGAATCGAGCTGCGAACCGTTCTTAGGTCCCGAAGTCGTTCGTAACACGGGGGTTCCCTGTATTTGTAAAACTCAGCATATAATTATTCAATTAAAAATATCTAAAGCTAAAGATGTCTTTGGAATAGATACAGAGTTTATAAAGAAACATACAGTTTTATCAAACCCTATAACTCACTTAATAAACTTATCAATTAAGAAAGGGCTATTTCCTGATACCTTCAAAACAGGACTAATAACTCCAATTTTGAAATCTGGTGACTCTGAGCAAGTTAGCAACTACAGACCAATAAGTGGGCGGCCGTGGCGTAGTGGTAAGGGCAGTCGTCTCCCGATCGGAAAGTTGGCGGTTCGACTCCCGGGACCCGCACCATGTGTCGTTGTGTCCTTGGGCAAGACACTTAACCCTGAGTTGCTCCCGGTAGGACTGGAAAGCACCTTGCATGGTAGTCTGCCGCCACCGGTTTATGAATGTGTGTAGCATTCAATATATGTGTAGCACTTTGAGATTTTCAGTAATGAAAAGTGCGTTATAAATTGAATTAATTATAAGTATTTTACCAGCAATATCCAATGTGATGGAAAAAGCAGTAGCGGAGCAGCTTATTAGTTATTTAGAAAAAAACCAGCTTCTTTGTCCAGTCCAGTTTGGGTTTCGTTCTGGTTACTCAACAGAACTGGCTACCTCCTACCTTACAGACAATATTAAAAGATCTTTAGATGATGGTAAGGTAGTTGGAGCAGTGTTCCTGGACTTGAGAAAAGCCTTTGATACAGTGAATCATGACATGCTCCTACATAAACTCAGTAAGTATAACTTCTCCAAGTTAGCAATCAGCTGGTTTAGATCATATCTAAAAAATAGAGAACAGTGCGTCAAAGTTAATGGGATGAAATCCAGTCCCCAAACATGTACCATGGGAGTTCCACAGGGTTCCATTTTAGGTCCATTGCTTTTCTGTTTATACATCAACGACTTACCGGACAGTTGCAAATACACCAAATGCCAGATGTATGCGGATGATGCCATCATATATGTATCTGCAAAGACTCCACAACAGGCAGCAGAGTTACTGAACAGGGAGATGGAAGGAGTGTCTCAGTGGTTTAAGAATCACTGTTTGACTCTGAACTGCAACAAAACAGTCTCAATGTGTTTCACTATCCGGCGTAAAGTCTGTAACTTTTCAATTGTGATTGATCAAAAAGAAATCCAAAAAGTGGAAGAGTTTAAATATCTGGGTGTCATTTTAGATTCCCACCTTAACTTTGAGGCTCACATTAGGAAAATGTTTAAAACCATTAAGACAAATATAAATTGTTTTCGTCTTATAAGATCTTGTTTATGTGGAAAATCTGCTCAGTTGTACCTTCATGCCATGATTATGTCTCATTTCTCATACTGTGTCACTGTCTGGAGCCAAGCAACTCAATCGGCTTTAAAACCTATGAGGATGTTGTACTCACAAGCACTGAAAGTTCTAGACCAAAAACCATTGAAGTGGCACCACTGTAAAATACTTGATAAATATAACCTATTAAGCTTTGACAATTTTTTAAAATTTTCTTGTTTAAAATTAACTTTTAAATGTATTAATGGTCTTGTCCCTGAACTGGTGAGCAGAATGATTTTAAAAGTCAGCAGCTCAGGAGTTGCAACAAGAGGTGCAGTTGATGGAGACTGTAAACCTACAAAATACAAAACATCATTTGGTCAATGCTCCTTCTCATTTAAAGGTCCTCATATCTGGAACAGTTTACCATCAGCAATAAAAACATTGACTGATCTTAGAGTTTTTAATTCACAGGTGAAAAAATGGTTGAAACAAAACCAAATCTGTGATCACTGAACCCCATGGGGACAGAGGAACAGCTGTGTGTGTGAGGGAACTGTTTAATCCATTTAAACTTAATTAAATTTTAATTTTATTTTAGATGTTTTTATATAGGGAACTGTTTAATCTTAATTAAATTTTAATTTTATTTTAGCTGTTTTTATAGAAAAGTCCAACCAAGGACTGGGTTTGCAAATTAGCCTGTGGCTAGAAAACCTTTGTGCAAGACAACGGTTGCTTCGTTTTTAACATGTAACATTGTTTATTGTACTGTCCTAGATCAAAAAAAATAAAAAATCAAATGGTGGTCTTACTCCCTGACAACAGTCTTTATAATATATACTTTGTATGTATGATATATATGATCTATGTATCATAGATCATACATATACAAAGTATATACAGGTAGTCCTCGACTTACAACGTAGATTCGTTCCCACGCGGCGGCGTAAACCGATTTTCGACTTAAGTCGGAACATGCATGCGCGGCGTCGTAAACCCGGTTTTTCGATGTAAGACTTCAAGAGCCTTGAATCTTTGAATCCTTAAAAATATGTTTGCAAATGTCCAACATGTTTCATGCAGGGGACGTTAAAAAAAACTCGACAAAAACATTTTGAGCTATTTTGAGCGATGATGAAAGTCAATGAGACATTGTGTGGACGCATTCTGCACACCACGAATATTTGACAGACATCTGGAAGTCCTCTAGCAGTGAGGGACAAACAGAGTAAAAGATTTAAAATATCTGTTTTGGTGCGTAAACTGTATAAAATGTGTTGATTTTATTTGCAAAATGTTTGGAAGGACTACACTGCAAGCTCAACGTTCAGCTCTTCTTTAAACTTTTGTTTATCCCTTGATTACCTTAAAAGTCTCGTAAAACTCACATGTGCAAATGAGTTCAATGTACTTTGATGAGGATTATTAATGTTGTTAATATTGTTGTGGAGTTTCTTCTTCCTGTGAGGAAGAGCAATGATTGATGCCTTTCTCCTTGCACCGGGCGTTTAAAAAAACGAGTGGGGTGGAGGAAAGGAGCAGAGAGGAAGGAGAAAAAAGAGCCACTCAAGAGGACCCAAAGCATTTAATCATTTAACCTGAAAGCCCTCTGAATGTCAAACCCTTCAAACCTCCTCCTCCGTCCTTTTGTCTCCTCTGCTATGCCCCTCGTAAACTTCCCATTCTAATTTCCTTTATTGGCACAGTCGTAATAGATTATTGTCAAAGCATCATTTTCAATAAAAGTATAATGATTCAGAATGTAATAAAAAAGAAAATTAGGTTTAGAAGTTATGACTCAGCTGGGCTGCAGCTAACTCAGTTCACTGTTTGTTTCGGAACATTAAAAGTGGAGAAGGGGAAATCCTCACATTCAGGAACAATAAATGTGAATGTTGCTCCTGTTCATTTTAAACAGCACCAGTTCAGCAGAAACAAGTATACCGGTATGCTAAAATCACATTTCGGTTTGGTTCAATTACAAGGAGGGTTCGGTTCGGTTAATTTTTGGTACAAGAAATATATAATAAAATAAGACTTATAAAATGTTTATTTTGAAAATGTGTCAAGTAAACAATACGTTTGTATAAAAATAAATAAAAGCGACACATTTGGATGATATATTAAATAAACAGCATTCTTTACAATAAATGAACTATACCAACAATAATAAAAATCTTAATAAATACAATAACAGTCAGAACCAGAACAATAAGCAGCAACAGACGGTTTACAATCTAACTAATCAAGTTTTAAAGCTCCACTGACATCATCTTTTAACTTTCCATAAAATGGCACAACATATATATATATATTAAGATTGACCCCTGATCGTTTCTGCTAAAACAATGTTAAATTAATTAGAATTCCTCTCGAAAATAGTTTAAAATTAGCGCCGTTTTTTTAACACGATAAATAGGGATTTCGCCGTCGCAGGATGATGACGTCATGACAAGAATTTTCTCTACTGCGCAGCTTGAAAACAATGGAGGAGCTACAAACTCGATCCGTCCAATTTAGCCATTTAAAAGTTAATATTTTAGCGGATTGTCTGCAGAGAAGCCAAAGTTATTTCCAGTAAACAGCAGGTTATAATTTTTTTTCAGCTCCTGCTGGTTTTTGGAGACTTTTCACTTCAGGACGTGAGCAGCTCTGTGAGGACTTACAGCATAGTTTCCACAGCACTGAAATGGTAATATATTAGTTAATGGTTCTAATAATTATTCAACATTAATTTATAGTTTAAAAAATTAGTCCCTTTTAAAATATCTGTTAAATATATTATTCTTTTATTTTATTTTGTTTGTGTTTTCAGGTTTCCAGGTCTCCAGTCCATCACCTGAGGCTCTTCCTGAACCACTAGTACAACCCAGACTTTCACATCACAGCAGGTAAGATTGCATCAACGAAAAGAATAGTACTCAACAATATTCTTTGATGTAAATCTGTTGATTTTCTGTGGTTCTGATGAGGGAAGTGACAAAGTGGATGCAGCATTCAGCCCATAATGGACCCAGATGTCCCCTGCGTCCAGACCTACAACACCTGGACATCCATGAGCGTGGAGGAGCGAGGATTCACAGAAATGTCTTCACCTGAAGAGTGGACCGAGGTGGAGGAGAACAAACCTTGATATTGTTCAACAACAGATGGAGACATCTTCAGGATCTGTAGAACATCAGGACTGCTGCAGAAAGCTACGTTTGTGCATCAAGACATTAAAATATGCAGAAATACTACAACTGGCCAGAGCATTGAGATGAAAATGAATCAATGAATTTAATATTTTTTCTGACTGTTCAAATGAACATATTGTTTGAAAAAAAAAGGATAACAATGAACCAAGTGTTTCTGTAGTTATGTGTAAATAAAGTTACAGTAGTACACTATATTATCTGTTAGTGTTGAGTTATTCTTTGTGAGAATATTTGTGTATCTGTTTTAATTTCATTCGTGCATCTACAACTCACAGCTCATACTTTAGTAAAAACAAAATTGGTGAATGTTGAAAAAAACATTTTATTAAAATAAAACCATCCCATATTATCAAATAAATGAAAACCTCTGGGGAAACATTAATATGAACAGATTATCAAAAAAAATTGAGTTTAAAAAATATCAGCAAGTGGTGTTTGACTTCATCAGCTCTGTAAAAATGACTCCAACACCTCCTCGTCCACCCTCCTGTCCAGGTGTTGTAGGTCTGGACGCAGGGGACATCGGTCTAGTTTCTCCTCATCCTGCTGCTTGTACTTCTTCAGACTCCACCACCTCCTCGCTCCTCCACGCTCATGGATGTCCAGGTGTTGTAGGTCTGGACGCAGGGGACATCTGGGTCCATTATGGGCTGAATGCTGCATCCACTTTGTCACTTCCCTCATCAGAACCACAGAAAATCAACAGATTTACATCAAAGAATATTGTTGAGTACTATTCTTTTCGTTGATGCAATCTTACCTGCTGTGATGTGAAAGTCTGGGTTGTACTAGTGGTTCAGGAAGAGCCTCAGGTGATGGACTGGAGACCTGGAAACCTGAAAACACAAACAAAATAAAATAAAAGAATAATATATTTAACAGATATTTTAAAAGGGACTAATTTTTTAAACTATAAATTAATGTTGAATAATTATTAGAACCATTAACTAATATATTACCATTTCAGTGCTGTGGAAACTATGCTGTAAGTCCTCACAGAGCTGCTCACGTCCTGAAGTGAAAAGTCTCCAAAAACCAGCAGGAGCTGAAAAAAAATTATAACCTGCTGTTTACTGGAAATAACTTTGGCTTCTCTGCAGACAATCCGCTAAAATATTAACTTTTAAATGGCTAAATTGGACGGATCGAGTTTGTAGCTCCTCCATTGTTTTCAAGCTGCGCAGTAGAGAAAATTCTTGTCATGACGTCATCATCCTGCGACGGCGAAATCCCTATTTATCGTGTTAAAAAAACGGCGCTAATTTTAAACTATTTTCGAGAGGAATTCTAATTAATTTAACATTGTTTTAGCAGAAACGATCAGGGGTCAATCTTAATATATATATATATATGTTGTGCCATTTTATGGAAAGTTAAAAGATGATGTCAGTGGAGCTTTAAGTTTTTGTCCAAAAAGACCAACTTGTCCACATTTGCTGCTAAAAGCGCAGATCTAGTTGGAGTTAATATAACCAGTAGTGGAGAAAATCATCTCAATAACAACACTAGCTGTGTTTCCATCCATTTTCATTTCGAATTTTGAGCTACCTCGCAAATATGTAAATACAAATTAATGCAGATCAGAAGTGTTTCCATCTACTGGCTTGAAGCGCTTCTTCCAAGCCGCGCACAGCGTCATTACGTCAGACGTCAGCGTCATTACGTCAGACGTCAGCACTGCGCATGTCTACAGTAAACAGGAAGTAGCGGTTGAAAACAGAACCCGGCCACACATCTCATCAAAATGGAGAGAATATTTCAGGTACGTGTTGCTATCGGGCGAGTTGTATTTATTCTGTCATGCCAACTAGTTTTAGCGATGTTACATGTTGTCCGGAGCGGAAACAGCTGATCAGTCACGTGACGTGAATGTTCGCTACGGCAGCACGAGTCGGCAAATGTGTTTCCATCTGTCGTTTTGCGCATCTGCTCATTTTCGCAGATCCCAAAAACCACCTCAAGCGAGCGTATAAACTTTTTGGCGAATTTCAGGAAGTAACTTCGCATTTTGCCGTTTCCATTAAGCTTTTCTGCTGCGATACTTCAAAATGCGCACCTAGAAACCTTGATGGAAACATGTCGAGTAGCAGCAGTGTGGCTGTATTTGTCCTCATTACTCACAACCTCTTGGACCTGCTCCTCCAGGTGGGACAGGTCCCTGGAAAAGTTCAGAGTTCAGTCATCACACACTTCTTAGCTGCAGGTGATCTGGTGGATTTCCCTGAAGAGGAAGAAGTCAACTGCTATCTCTGTCCCAGACTGGAAATAAAACACAAAGAGGTAAAAAAAAAAAAAAAGTTAATAAGATTACTGTATAATTTTAAATTAAAAAGGTTAATCAGATAATAATAATAATAAAAGAACAATACCTCTTCTTGAATGGTTGAGGTGGTCGAATCTCTCGGTCATCATCATCATCATCAGGACAACGCTTTAATCTGCTCCAGGGCTTGTTGACAATATCAGCTTTAGTTTTTTCATAAAGTTCTGTACTTTTTGGCTGAAGTGTTGACGTGATGGATGTCGTAGCGACGCTCGAGAACTTTAAAGTTGGCGCATCAACAACATTCAGACGTAGATTCAGAGCTTTAAAAACTCCTACAGTTTGTGTTATTGCTCTGGACTGATCTGAATGACCTGATGAAGGTTGTTTAAATGCTGCTGTTAGCTGTGTTTACAACAAGCTGCTTTTCTTGCTTGTAGAAGACGTTCACATTTGGATGATGTCGTTTCAAGTCCGTTAACAAGTTAAAGCTCCGGCAGAGCTCAGCGTACTGCCTGTACGCCGCTCTACGGGTGCATTCTGTGCGCACGCGTTCACAGGCACAGCTCTGCGTTCGTTCTCACGTTAAATGCTCGCGTTTTCGCTCCAAATTCTTGTCGGAATTTGAGCTGCTGCATGCAGAGCGTGTTACCTACGGGACAAACTGAGGTCGCTGATTGGTCATTTGCTGACACGCCTACTGAATTGATTGACAGGTCGAGTGGGAGACAAAAAAAGGCATGAGCTGGCTGGCTGCAGCCGCTGCGGTGTTTCTAAACTTTATATGTTAATAAAAAGTTCTAAAAAATAAAAATAAAAACAGGGAGCCCTGGTCCTGCAGCTCGTAGCCCACCAGGAAATATTTAGAACGTCGCGCAGCCAGGTAGGACATGAGTTATTATTCGCTCGTGACAAATTCATTCATTTCAGTCATGGAGTTAACGGAGGAGGAAGCAATTACTTGACTTTTGGCAAAAAAACAAAAGAAAAGTCCAGGTCAGCGATGAAGAAGGGGAATTTAATTCATTTGTGTAACATACAAAACAGTTCGGCGCCGGGCAGTTTATTGTGAGACAACGCGCATCGTGTACGCGGTCGTAAAATTTGAGCTTTGCGCGTTTGTGCCCTGCGGGGCTACGCTTATGCCTCTGCGTACATACGGCGTAGTAGGGCGTACTGCCTTACGCTGAGCTCTGCCGGGGCCTTTAGACATGTTGCTGCTACAGATCCAGTCTCCATGAAACAACGTCGACACACAGCTTTGGATTTGCGCTCGTCTTTTAACAAGAAAGCCATAACGTTCACAAACAGGAGACTGCAGCGAGAAGCTAGGCTGCTAAATGCTGCGCGTGCTGCAAGATAATAGCGCCGTGCTGAAACTCGCCTAGGAATTTTAGTTCCGTGGCACATATATTCTCCCGTTAATAACATTTAATAAGTGAAAAAATAACCGAAACGGTACGCAGGTGGACCGAACCGAACATGCTGTACCGAAACGGTTCGGTACACCCACATGTACCGTTACATCCCTAGAAACAAGGTATGCTGGACATGAGGCTTGAGATCAGTGGAAAAAGCACCAGTCTGTAGCCGTTTTCGCACTGCACAGCCCTCCCCGGCCCAGCCCGGCCCGACCCGGCTTCTAACCCGGGTTCGTCTTGTTCGCATTTGCCTTCTCGGGCCGGCGTCAGCCCGAGTTTTAGAACCCAACCGACGGAGGTTCTAAGTGGGCCGAGCTCCCGGGCCCAGTTTGACGTCATGTACTGCTCATCATTTGGTTCGTTGTCTGCAGCAGGGGCGGGACTGCTGCGTGTTGAGTCATCAACTGCATCGTTCTAACAACAACCTCCATTTTACGTTAGAGAGAAAACAGGAAACATGTCTACCTCCCAAGTCCCCGTTGTGTGGTCTAACGATGAAGTCAGATTCGTTTTAAACTACATAGCAGACGAGCGTGTACAGAGGGAGCTGGACAGCAGCACACGCAATGAGAAAGTTTTTAAGTGTGCGTCGGACCTGGAAATAGCAACACGCCTTGGTGGTTCACTGTAAGCGTGTTGGGGTTGCCATTCCAAACTTTATCTCGACTCGGGTTTGATCCTCACTTGG
>JBBPBX010081676.1:2500-15897 GCA_038048925.1 Garcialebias charrua | reverse complement strand
TAATATATGCCAAGGTTTTCTCATTATTTGTTGAAACCTCTCAATTGTTGTTTACACCGTATGTTGAAAGGATACATATGGTTATTCTTACACCTGTGAAGAATGACTGTGAGTTTGATCCAGGAGGTCCAGAAAGGATTGAAGGTTGTTGAGATGAATGAGTCAGACAGAATGTGAATGTTTCAGACAGATTAATGTGATTATATATATATGTTTGTGCTTGGTGAATGTGCGTACAATAGTTGTGTGTTGATAGATTTTTGAGAAAGGTGTACAGGGTTTTCACTATTTTTCTATAGATATAATTTAGTTTTATCAATTTTAATTCTTAGATTTGAACGATAATTAGAAATGTTTTAGAGGATACATTTTAGCTGCACCTTGTTAAGAAGTATCAGAGTAAGCCTAGCGGTGAATTTTACTGATAGGAAATGTTTGTGGTAGAACATTCTGGTACAGAGAATAATATATATATATATATATATAGGAAATGGATGTGAATAAGATATTTGAGTTTGACAGGTTATGGAAGGATTTTTGTGTTTTCTGTTCTGATTAGATTAATCATAGATTAAGTGTTTAATTTTCTGAATGTGGTCTTAGCCCTTATCACAGACATCTCTGAATAAGAGCAGTTGAGCTTTTCTCAGATATCAGACTAGTCAACAGAGTAGTGTAGGGTTTTTCTCCTCACAGGTGTCTATGATGATGAAGATGAGATGGCCTGACTTGGCTAAAGCATAGTTCATATTCTTTGCTAAGGTTAACACATACCTGAAATGGAGCAGAGTATATGCAATGTTTTGAAGTTTGTTAAGAGTTGATAATTCAATTTTGGGTAATTTAAGGGTTTTTGAGAAAGTATTGGATTTATAAAGTCAAGTTAAAGTCCAGTTGTTTTTTATTGAACGCCTTTTAAAGGTATTGAATTTAACTTCATTATTCCTGCATATACCCTGTAGAGGCGTGTATGTTGATAGGAGGGACAGTCCGCTCAGTTCTTTCTTGTTTTTATTTTTATTTGTTCGTCTTTGCATCTATTTTTGTCTTGTTTGTTTTTGTCTGTTTTGTTCTTGTTCATTGTTTTTGTTTGTTTTGTCTTGTTTCTGTTTGTTTGTTACATTTGTCTTGTTTGTTTTTGTCTGTTTTATTCTTGTTCATTGTTTTTGTTTGTTTTGTCTTGTTTCTATTTGTTTGTTACATTTGTTTTATTCTTTGTTTTTGTCTGTTTTGTTTTTTATTCTCTTGTTTGTTCTGTTTAGTTTTTCTTACCATTTAGTATTGATGCTTATTTTATATGAGGGTTTTATATTCTGGGTGGGTAACTTAAATGTAATATTGCTGTGGGAGGGAATGTTAGAGATTTCCAATGTGTATCAAGTTTTTAATTGCATTCTCACATAGAACATATAGGATTTTGTTGACATGATGTTTGTCATGTCAAAAGGGGAATTGAAATATATTTCTATCAGTATTACATTACACCCATTATGCTCCATTATTTGTATTCACTTAATTCTGCCTTATAATGTGACACAGGGCAGAACGTTTTTCTCTCGGGCTTTGTTTTCACTAGGGAACAGTTACACGCCTGCACATACACAGACATAACACTGGATGATTGACATACAGAGCTGATAGTTTGTTGACAGAAAGGAGGGTCACGTGGTAGTGTAGGTGGTTCCAGGGCGGTCCTGAAGCAGTCCAAGGAGGTTCCAGGGTCCAAGGAGGCGGTGACGACATCCGGGGTTTTTATAACCGTGGCCCTGCCTTTGAAGATGTGTGTGTGGACTGTGTTGGAGTCAGGTCTGTTGTCTGCTGTAAGGTTTATTCTTATATGTACAATAAACCTACATAAAATTTGCACATTCGTTTCAGAGCTTCCTTCAACCTTTTGAATTCGTAACAACAGTAAATCTTCCAAAACTCTCATTAATAAACCCTCCCTGAATAGAAAGAAACGAGATGTTACCTGATGGCGCAGACATAATTTAAAAATACATACATATATCAACGTGTTTGCTCCGGGCTCTCGGCTAATGTTTGTTAGCTGCTATCTCGGCTTATTACCGGTCGCGTCAGCAATATATCATTTTAAGACAAATCATCCAAAACTCTCATTAATATCCCTCCCCGAATAGAAAGAAACGAGAGATGTTACCTGATGGCGCAGACATAATTTAAAAATACATCATTAGCAACGTGTTTGCTCCGGGCTCTCGGCTAATGTTTGTTAGCTGCTATCTCGGCTTATTACCGGTCGCGTCAGCGATATATCATTTTAAGACAGTAAATCTTCCAAAACTCTCATTAATAAACCCTCCCCGAATAGAAAGAAACGAGATGTTACCTGATGGCGCAGACATAATTTAAAAATACATACATAGCAACGTGGCCTGTATCGCGGCTATTGTGTTAGCTATCTGATTCGGCTAGCTTGTTAGCAGCGAACAAACATAATCTGCCGTGATAATTGGCTTTATACACTCAAAGTGTATAAAGTAAAACAACATGAACTCACGTAAAATAAATAGTTTATAATCTAAAACACTACACACCTCCGATTATGTTTACACAAAGACTTACTCATCTCCTGGACAGTCTTCCGATGGTCCCTGCGTTGTTTCGACATGGTAGCTCCTGTGGGACTTTCTTCTGTAGATTTTCTTTTAAAAATAGTAGGAATAGCATCCGGTTTTAAAAGTCTTCTGAATCTTACTGGTAATCCTAAAGATTCTTTTATACCAGGTGCTGAAAACAATCGGCAGTGAAATGGTCGCTGCAGACATAGGACTCCTGGAACCCACCGGTCCTTGTCTGGTCCATTCTTGACAAAGTTTGTCATCTTTTGGAAATTTGTGAAGGCTCACTTGTTCACTGCTGATATTAGAACACACAAATGCGCTACAACGTGACGGCATTTTTCAAGTTACACAAATAAAAGAGGCGATCCTTCAGGAAATGAATGGTATGGCAAGCAGTTAACACACATCGTCCTCTTGCTGTTAACTCCTGCGCTCATTGTCTCTCAAACTTGACAGTTTCTCTTTGTAATCTGGGATTAGGGCTAAGATGGTCTAGTGGCAGGGCTTTTGACTACGGATCCGAAGGTCGCGGGTTCGCGTCCCGGCCACTACCCAGCTTGGGGTGTCTATGAGTGCACACCTATTTCTCCAGCTCCCCGGGCGCTTTCGGGCTGCTCACTGCACCACCTGGTAGGTGGTTGGGTTAAATGCAGAGACGAATTTCGTCTGTGTATGGGAACATACGCAGATGACAGGAAAAGACATTATTATTATTATTATTCCTTCAAAGACCCAATATTTCTCCCACAGCTCCATCCAGTCTGTTTGACCTGCTGTCTCCATGTTTTTTACACCTTGGTGGATTTAAATTTAGTTTGGCTCTTCATCCCGTTTCCTCCGCTGCTGTAACATACATGCATTCATGATGGCAGACATCTTTTATTTATTTTTGTTTTTTATATAGTAGGTGTAATAACTCCACCACCTTCGTAGATCAGATTTGTACAACATCCAGTCAGCTGTTCTTCCACTGCGTCACATCTTTAAGTTTTAGTCTCTGAAACATGATGGTTGCGAGTATTTAAAAAAAAAAGGCAGTGACAATTTTTATACCGGTAGTTTATTTATTTCATAGGATTTTTGACATGAAAACCTCTTTGAAGTCATTTTATCAGTCGACTGTTTCCCTGTTTAACCAGTAGGTGACAATGTTTCCAGCACGATGACATGAAATTTATGTTTCCAGGTGAGGAGCTGGCCTGTCTTCAAGTTGTTAAAGAAATGAAAAGTTTTGGATTGTCTAAAGACAAGATGTGGTACGCAGTCCAATCAGTTTCTACTGATTCTCTCATTCAACTCTGTCTGTCAGAAACAAAAGAAACAAGGAACATCTGTCACAGATGTGGGGAAAGATTCTCATCCTCTCTAAACTGTGGACGGCCGTGGTGTAGTGGTAATGGCAGTCGTCCCCCGATCGGAAGGTTGGAGGTTCGAATCCCGGTTCCTCACACCATGTATCGTTGTGTTCCTGGGCAAGACACTTAACCCCGAGTTGCTCCCGGTAGGACTGGAAGGCGCCTTGCATGGCAGTCGCCGCTACCGGTGTATGAATGTGTGTATGAATGGGTGGATGGTTGGTATTGTAAAGCACTTTGGGGTCCCTCACAGGGGGCTGGAAAGCGCTATATAAATAAGCTCCATTTACCATAAACTGAGGGATGCATGGTCCAATCCCAGGTTAAAAAGTTGGGAACACTTATCCAGTACATGTATATCTGATTGCATAAGGCTTACTAAGGTATCCTATATCTGCAGTTCTTGTTGGTAGTACAGTCCTAAAGCTGAACCACCGTTTCCATGTCCAAACCAGAAACCTAAAGTTAATGAGTTGAAGTCTTTGTTCGTGTTAATAATAATAATTAATTCAATTTATAACGCACTTTTCATTACTGAAAATCTCAAAGTGCTACACATATATATTGAATGCTACACACATTCATAAACCGGTGGCGGCAGACTACCATGCAAGGTGCTTTCCAGTCCTACCGGGAGCAACTCAGGGTTAAGTGTCTTGCCCAAGGACACAACGACACATGGTGCGGGTCCCGGGAGTCGAACCGCCAACTTTCCGATCGGGAGACGACTGCCATTACCACTACACCACGGCCGCCCCCGTGTTCCATCTTAACTCTGCTCCCTCCAGACATGGCTCGAGTCTACAACTGGGACATGAAGAGAAGGAGCAAAGAAAACCTCCTAAAGTCAGCAGACAAGCCTTAGTTCAACGGGACAGAGTCCGTCTCTCCCTCCTGCTCTCCTCCCTCGTCATTACAACCACAGGCCCCTGAAGTCGTGTGTACGTTGACCCCACGGCTCGGCTCGTAGAGGACACGTCTGAAATGTTCCTGCATGTTTGGACTCTGCTTGATTTGAAGCTAACGAGTTTTTATTTAAAAACACTATAAAGTTAAGTTATAGAAATGAAGCACGTGTCACAGTCCAGTTTGATCTTCAGCGTTTCCTCTATCCAGCCGAGCGCAGCCTTCCACCACTACTGTTTTCTGTTGATTTGTTACTTTTTAAAATATTTTTTCAAGTAAAAACTCACAAAAAAACTCATTCAAAAAAGCAGTTTTGTATTCTTTTTAATGATACGTTTCATTTTTCAGTTAGCAGACCATGAAAGGATTGTTTTGCGTCTTTGCCTTCCTTGTGGACCTGACATTTCTACTTCCTCTCACACAGCCACATCTATACACCGGAGAGTTTTAAACACAATGCTAACAGTAGGGTAATAAATAACGGCAAAAGAAGACAGAATTAAAGAGTTTTGGTTTGTTTGTCAAGACTTGTAGGGGTTCATATGGTCCTGCTCCAAACCTGCTGCTTTTCCATCCTTTGACCTGTCACACTCCGTCTCTTCCCAGCCCTGTTTTCATCTTAGCCACTGCTTTCTCTGTATTTATTTGTCTTTTCTCATAAAAAAATTAAGTTAAAAAAAATATATATCTGGTCAAAGAGATGAGATCTTGACGTGCTGCTTTGTGTGTTCTGAAAATAAATTATTATTTCAGTGTAAGTAGATGAAACATGCAGAAGTGAGCAGTGTGTAATAATACACTGATAATGGAAGCTTTGCATATCGATGTACGGTAATCTGGCTCTGATTGGGTCTCTTTTATTTTGGATTTTTCAATATTACAATTAATTGGCGAGACAAAATCAGCTCAGAAACAAGTATGATAGCACTTACTGTATATCACTAAGACATACCTAAAATAAAAAATATACAGTGACGACACCAAAACAGAAAAGAAAAAAAAAGGTGGGGATAGGTAATCCTTAAAAGGATTAAATAAAAATATAGTAATCCGAGATACGGTGAGAGACAGATGGTATATCTAGGAGCCAAGATGGTGTAGTGGCAGGGCTTCCGACTTGGGACCCGAAGGACGCGGGTTCGCGCCCCGGCCACTACACACCTTGGGGTGTCTATGAGTGCACACCTAATTCTCCAGCTCCCCGGGCGCTGACTACAGCTGCTCACTGCACCACCTGGTGGTGGTTGGGTTAAATGCAGTGACCAATTTCGTCTGTGTATGGGAAACATACACAGATGACAGAAAAAGACATTATTATTATTATTATTAAATCCTGTCGATCACAGCTCGAGTATTAGAAAGTTGGTCAGTCCAGTGTGCAGGTAGGCTTCGCATATACCTTAAAAATAGTTGCCATATTTTATAAAAGGTCTTAGTTCTGTTCTGCATCTGATTTTCACTTTGTCACAATACATTTCTTAGCAATTGCCAGAAGGACTTCTGTAAGTTTATTTGCATCATTTTTCTCTAAATTAGAATTTGTAATGTTCCCAAATAAACAAATTTCAGGGTCCAGTGGAATTGTAACCCCATGGATGTTTGATAAAATTTCACTCCCTGCCAAAACCCCTGTGATTTCAAACACTGCCAGGTAGCATGGAGGAACATTCCTTCTGGCATTCCTTCAACAAAGAGATTAGCTATACAGTATTTATGTGGGGTAATATACAGCTGATGTAAAAAATTGAATTGCACCAGCCTAAATCGAGCATTTAAAGTAGAAGTGACCCCTTCTCTACACTAATTTTTCCACAACTGCTTCTCAATAGATATTCCCAAATCCTTTCCCCATTTGATTCTTGAACTATCATATCTGTTATAGTTAAAGTCAATAAGAGGACTGTATACACCCTTGAAATAGTTCTAAAAATGGCTTGATAGCATGACACATACTGAACCGGAGACATGGGAGGTAACTTCCAATTTGCTTTTTGATTAGTTCTAATAAAGTCACATAATTGGAAATAGCTTAGGAAATCTTTGTCAACTTAAACTTCTCTTTTAGCTGTTCTAGGGACATGAATCCTTTTTATAGTGTTCTAATCTGCTAATACTGTTCTTTTTTTTTTTTTTTTTTTTTTCTTTTTTTTTCCATTTATAGATGGCCTCCCTTCACACCTTATAGCCATCCTCTCACTCCAATATGTATTTTTTTTTTTAATAGAGAGAAAGAAAGAAAAGAGAAAGTGAGACAACAAAACAACAATTATCCACAAAAAGAGCACAAGGCAAACACACCAAACCTCCGTCCACAATCCTGCAAAGCACATGACAGAACACAGCAACGAAACATACAAGCATAAAGACTGATAATATTCATGACCTTGCATTAGATTTCTATATATAAACATACCCATACCTACAAATATATATACAGTATACATACATATATATTTATATTCATTTATATACCCATCTACATATATCTACATATACATCCCTGCATCCATTTGTGTGTGGTTGTGAGCATGCATAAGTGAATAAGGTTCCTCCAATAGAACATTTAGTAGCGATTGTGAAGTATCAGAGATCTGTCCCCCCAAAGCCCGAGACAGACGAAAGGGCGATCAAAGCCCAAGACCCCAGGAAGGACCCCGAGCCCAGAGTCCCCAGGACCACCCGAACAGGACGAGCCACTCGTCCACTCCCCAGATCCGACCAAGGGGAAGAACCGGACGAACCCCACCAGGGACCACACACAATGACCCCCCGGGGTCAACAGCGACAAATGCACAGGCCCCCGCCAGAGCCCGCCGCACCGACGTAGCCCCAAGGCCGGACACCGACGCTCGGGCACCGGGGACGCCCACCCCTCAGGCCCAGACCCGACAGGACCAGAGGACCCGAGCCCCGCCAGGCAGCCACCAGGCCGAGCCGACCAACGCCCAAGCGCCCAGCCCCAGATAGTGAGGGTCCCAAGCACGCCCGCAGGCAGAGGAACACCCACCAGGGGGCCACGTGGCAGGAGCGCGACACTAGGTAGCCTTAGAAGTATCAGAGAGGGGGCAGTCCAAGTCCCAGCCTGACACTTAAACATTCATACACAGACACACTCATTTAGACCCACCCTCATCCTCACCCTCAGTCATAGAAAGACAAACAATAACGACACGCTCCAATCATAATCCCGAAGCACACTCTATACCCCCCAGGTCCAAGACATGTACCTGCTCCCTACATGGGGCAGCCCACATCCAAACCCAGGAGGTAGGCCCATTCATTCTGGGGTGGAGAGTAGCAGACATCCAAGATCCGGCCCACCCCGCGCCCCGCCGGCAGGACAGGGCAGGACACTCGAGCCCAAGCAGCCCCAGGGGGAGCGCACTGCCAGTCCCGCCCACGGCAAACCCGCAGGCCCCGAACCCCCCCACACCCCAGCACAACCCCTGACGGCCCACCCCCAGAATGTCCGCCAGGCAACCAGGGGGGTAAGAGAAAAATAAATAAATAATATATATATATATAAATAAATACATAAATAAATAAAATTGAAATTAACAAATCAAGACCCCGACACACACACCCCCGTCCCCAAATGTATTGTTGGTGAGTGTTGTTCTAAAGTGTACTTAAAAAGGAAAGAGAAGGAGCAAAGGCTGGCATTGTACCAGTTTCCCCTCCACTCCAACTCTAACCCAAGCCCTAATTGTCTAAATGCATAATGTTGAGTGAGCACAGGCATGGGGGTGAGAGTGATGCCATCCCGCCACCCATAACAATGTGCTCACTCCATTCCCTATATGTGACTTTTATGAAGAAGTTTATGAATGAATGTCTAAAGTGTATATAAAATTGAGTCCCAGGTGTTCTGAACAACAGAGATGTAGAACCATTGCAGCACACCCGAGACTCAAATTCCCTACATGTATTAATTTAAGATGAAGAGGGCGGAGGTGCGTGTTGAGGGATGGGGAGAAAAATATCTGCAGGAACAGTGCTCCCACAGCGAGTCAGCTCCCCCGCTGACCCTGCGTACCCCCCCAGCTCGCCAAGGTCCACCCAAGGAGCGAGGAAAAAGAAACACCTCTCCGACCGCCAGGCCATTGAGCCAAGACCAGAGAGGGACACGGCCCCGAGGGCAGCCAACAGCAGAACCAACAGCCCACACCCACCAGGGCCGCCGTGACCCCTGCGAACCGCAGTCAGCCCGCCGCCCTAGAGGACACAAAATCCCACATGGACGACACGGCCAAGAGCGCCCGCCCAACCGCCGACAGAGCCAGGAAGCACCAAGAACAGGCCCCAACCAGGGCCTGCACACCGGCCAAGCATAGTCCAAGACCATCATCAAGGACATCCACTCAATCCCCACCCCAGAAGAAATACTACACCCACCCTTCATATTAACAACTTTCACATCACATAACACATTAGACACCCAGGCTGGGTTTGCCCGCCCCCTCCCATCGGCCACCAGCCACGCCCCCAGACACCCACCCCCCAGCATATGAACCCCCAACCCACCAGCGAGCCGAGGGCCCCCGGCCAGAGCCGGGCACCAGAGCGCCAGTCAGCCCATGCCCGGCGACCCGCCCACCAGAGCCCACGATCCCCGATCCCCACCAGGCCCAAGCCCGGGGACGACACGCCCCCAGAGTCCCAAGCCCCCGGCACCCGCCCCGAAACCACCCCAGCACAGCCGGGTCACCGACCGGCGACCCATGACTGCCGCCACCGACCACCCGAGGGCCCGCATGCCGCCCCTAGCAGATATCCCCCAGAACCCCCCCGGTCCTCCCCAGGTCGAAGACAGGGTCCTCCCCGCCCAAGCAGCCCCAACCCCCCGGTGCCCCAAACCCCAACCTCCCCCCCCTCCAGCCCCAATGCCCCACAAGGCCACATCCCAGACCCCCCACCCTCACTACGTAACGGAACCGATCAAAGAGTGCCAAATAGATTGATCCAATGTGTCGGCAGATGCTGTTTCAAGACTAATATGATCTAACAGAAGATTTTTATACTGATTAATGCTAAGATTATTTTTATTTTTCCAATTTACGAGTATGGTTTTCTTTGCGATGCATAAGGCAGTGAAAAGCATATAGGATGTATTTTTTTCTAGTATAACATCTTCAAAGATACCCAGTAAGCAAACAGATGGAGAGAGTGGGATATTAAATTTCAAACATTTAGACAAGTCTTCACATACCTGTACCCAGAACCTCTGAACGGGTGGACAGAACCAGAGCGCGTGAATATAATCATCAGGTGTATTACTTATGCACTGTGAGCACTTGTTAGATGGTATAAAGCCCATTTTAAACATTCGCTGACCTGTATAATGTACTCTATAGAGAACCTTATATTGTATTAATTGTAAATTGGAGATTCTAGTCAATTTAAAAGTATTTGAACTTGAATTGAATTGTACCAGCCTAAATCGAGCATTTAAAGTAGAAGTGACCCCTTCTCTACACTAATTTTTCCACAACTGCTTCTCAATAGATATTCCCAAATCCTTTCCCCATTTGATTCTTGAACTATCATATCTTTTATAGTTAAAGTCAATAAGAGGACTGTACACACCCTTGAAATAGTTCTAAAAATGGCTTGTTAGCATGACATATACTGAACCGGAGACATGGGAGGTAACTTCCAATTTGCTTTTTGATGACCATAGTTCTAATAAAGTCACATAATTGGAAATCGCTTAGGAAATCTTTGTCAACTTAAACTTCTCTTTTAGCTGTTCTAGGGACATGAATCCTTTTTATAGTGTTCTAATCTGCTAATACTGTTCTGCCAGGATCTAAAATTGCCTATTTGAAAAATAGGTAGCAGTCCATTTACCCATATGGTTTTAGGAGAAAGAAATCCTTCAAATTTAAACATTTCAAAAAGTTTATATCAAATTTGAACTGAATGGATTATTAAGGGATTATCAGTTGCCATTTTGATAGTTTTTTTAAATCCCATTTATACAGTAAATTTATTGGTGTGTCTCTTCTTTATTGTTTCAATTTTGAGCCATGAAGGAGGAGTATGCATATCAAACATTTGTGCCAAAAAAATTGAGCAGCATAATCGTACTGATTGGGTCTTAAAATGAGATGAACAAAAGATGAACAAAAGTCTCCAAAATATCCTGACATTAAAGGTTCACATCTATTGAAACCTGTTTTTTTTTTTTTCATTCAACCTTTATTTATACAGGCTAGCCTCGTTGAGTCACGGGGACTCATTTACAAGAGGGACCTGTCAGTTTCTATGGGAAAGTTACGAACATAATAAATATGGTGTTTTTAAGACTAGAGTTGTTTTAAAACAGCAGCAATTCATTTTGGCCTCGACTTCTCTGACCTGCAGTCCACTTGTTGGTCTGATCGGGATCAGACGTTTCCAAACAGGTACATAAGGCCCTCTACACCAGGTGGAGTGGTGCTGAGGTCGCCGTGGAACATGGGCGTGTAAATAAGGTTTCAGATGACTTCTGGCTTGCTGAACACACCAAGGTGACGAACTGGTTGAAGCCAACCCACTCGTGATGCACATTTTTGTTGCAATGCGAGACTTAACAGCCAAAACTCAACATGGAAATGTAGGTTATTGTGGCTCAATGTGATGAAGTGATGTCATGTCCGTGTGACAACAAGAACAGCACAACAAAAATGGTCAGGATTAAAAACAAGGGCGACATCACTCATGCATTTAATGCATTGTGTTCATGTCAACACAGCTGATTTTTGCTCCACCTCTTGGCTCCATGATGGCATTTCTGTAAACTAACATCTGTACAGAATATCGGAGAAATGTGAACTGAGAGGGAGCATAAAGTCACATTCTTGTGACAATTTTGTGGAATTGTTTGGTAAAGAGCCTAAAGAAAAGATGACTATAGTGTTTGATAGAACTTATTGAAAAAGAAGAGACTGTGGATTAATCTACTGTACTTCAACTTCAGAATGGGAGATGTTATTGTAAAAATGTGCCCATTTTTAATTGTTTCAGCCTTGAGACTTTACAGAAACATTTTATGAACCTCAAAATAGTATTTTATGAAAATGAGTTCCAGAGATAAAAAAATAAATGCCACTCGTGCATTCAAACACCCACATTGAAGGCTAGGCCTTCCTCTGACTCATGACCCCAGAGTGGCCTCTATGTATATTTACAATTCATACGCCTTGATTCCTGTTTTTGTGGCAGCTTTGCAGCACCACATAAAGGCCTGTCATGGCTACTACAGCATTCTAGGTCATTTTTGGTTTGTGTTTATCGGTTGCTTCTAAAAAGAAATGACCTTGTGAACACTACCATATTTTGAAACATTTGTTTTGGAAAAGCTAGGGGAATAATAATGTTATATGAATAAAAATGTTTCAAATATAAAGTGTTTTCCAAGTACATTTTCTGGACTCCTTTTACCAGTACAGTATATGTAATTGTATCTTGGCATAAACAAGGTTTGACTTTAGGAGTAGCATAACACAACCTGCTGAAGATGCACTGAACAAGTTTGACCTATGATATGTTGGTCAAACTAAACAAGTCATTTCCACCTCCTCGGGGGTCTGAGGTCTAAATGTCCATTGTGGTATAAATTTGAATTTAGCCTTATATTTCCATCATAAAAACTATTTACCAGGCCTTGTTTGGTATTGTTTTCAGGACAACCTCATCTTCATGATTTTACAGTCTTTGTTTCATTTTGACAAAATGCATGATCACATTGGAGCAAAAAATAACATAAAAAATGAAATCCGTGTTAGTAAAATATTGATATGTTTACTATGAAACTCACAAAAATATTTAACGAACCATTTTGACAGCCTAAAATGAAAATTTCATTGGTAACTTTTAAGAACTTGTGTACAAACTTAGTAAAAAACGAATTAGAATACATATTTTTCACATCATAAAGTGGGCAATTTCCATGCGTTTTTTTTTACCAGTATTTACACTGACTATGTGTCAAAACAGTATCTTCATCACAAATTCTCTGTGTTTTTTCACCCTTTCATTATAAAAACAGACCAAAAACGACTACAAAACTCTGCAGACACACTAAATAAAAACCTAATAAAAACCAAATAAAACAGCCAGTCTTACCTGTGCCTGATCTCCCCCCTCCCCTTTCTTCACCAAAACTACTGCTGCTGTGTTTCTGTGTTCAGGACACAACATGGAGAAAAAACGTTTCTGATTGGTTGCTTCACAATGTGGTGTGTTCAGGGAAACTCCGAAATTTGAATTTCATTTTGAATTCATTGACTTTTTGGTAATAAAAAATCAACTGATTGCGTGTCGCGCGAGTAACATGGGTGCAATGATATAGCAATCATCTGTCACATTTCTGGTTGTATTTTGAAGTAAATACACAACAAAATCAATATAAAAACACTACTTTATAAAGATTGGGGTCTCTGCTGTCCAACAGACTTGAATGGAACACTTCACATGCAGCGTGCTTTGTTTAAAGAGACTATAGACATGACGTCATGCCCTCAAATATGAGGGCATAGACCCCAGAGAGTTTGGTATTGTAGAGTCC
>JBBPBX010081675.1:0-15897 GCA_038048925.1 Garcialebias charrua | reverse complement strand
AATCGCTCATTAGAGCTGAACACACAAGCGCTAAAGTTGTGCGACATGTTAGTTTTAGAGGACAAAGTTTTCTACCGTCCATCTCGCAACATCGTGAGTTTCTAGTGTTCTGACGAGGAGGAAGAACTTAACGTCAGCAAACGCAGCCAGGAGGGCTTGAACGACTCGCGGAAGCCAAATCTGCAGAGAGAAATTAACTCTGTCAACTAATGCAGATAAAAAATATACGTCAACTAGTGTCAAAAAAGAAAGAACAACTTGCCAGGAGATGGACCGAGTCGTAGTTTAACAGATGTAGAATCTTGTAGAGGAACGCAAAGAAGAGAGGATATGTGAATCCTCTTATTCCTGCTTTCCACTCCCAGGTCAGATACCCATACTTCTGTCTGTTAAGGCTGTTGAATCTCTGAATGAAACTTAGATAAATAATGACAGAGACGATCTAGATCACAGCGTGGAGAGGATTAAATGTGTACGGTGTAAGATGAATAACAGTGATGTTTGTTATTTTATGCAAAAACGGTTTCTGACTAAAATCCTCTTGGAATAGTCATCAAAATGAAACAATTTTAGGGATATCCAGAGTAAACTAACACTCATTAATCATTCTTAGTTCCACTCTCCAGCCTAAGGTGTCACTTGGGGTTTTGATGCACTGATTCGATTAAAAATCGATTTTCGATTCTACAACGATTTTCATTCCAAGATCGATTTTCGATTCAGAAACAATTTTCAATTGAAATCATGAAAAGATTAAACAATAATGTAAACAAATAAAACATTTATTTAAAATAATAACGTATGCTTGTAGCAAACATTAATAATGTCAAATAATACAGTATAAATACAGCAGGCTGAATTGTGAGCAGTTGGGTATATGAATAGAATGCAGCAGCTTTAATCGGTCCCGGAGGTCACTGGTGCCTATATCCAGCAGTCACTGTGCGAGAGCCAGGGGACACCCTGGACATGGCTCCAGTCCATCACAAATAATTCAAAATACAAACATAAACAAAGATTTCAGCCTAATGTATTGCATAAACATTTAACTCAAAATAAAATAGACTTCAAAATCATATTGCATTCATCCATGTTTTATTTATTTTTGTGGCTGCCCCCCGCCTATGGAACTCCCTTCCTGACTGCCTGAGAGCTCCACAGTCACTGGTTGACTTTAAAAGCGGTTTAAAGACTTTTCTTTTTAAGCAAGCCTATTCTGCCCCCGCATGATTTTATCTTTGATCTTGGTTGATAGTATTATTGATTTTACTTGATTTTATCACTTGTTTTATTTATTTATTTATTTATTTTTTAAGCAGGCCTATTCTGCCTCCACATGATTCTGTTTTTAATCTTAGTTAATACCATTATTGATTTTATTTGATTTTATCACTTGTTTTTATTGTTGTAGCACTTTGAGATTTTTATTAATGAAAAGTGCGGTATAAATTGAATTTATTATTATTATTATTATTAAATGTGTATGGATGGATTTTGTTTAAAAGATTTGTTTGGTAAATCTTTTCAACAATAGCCATCTATCCATCATCTTTACCCGCTTTATCCTTATCGGGTCCTGGAGGTCACTGGTTCGGGTCAGATTTCTTCTTCTTTCTGCCACCTTTCATTTTATGTATTCTTTCATATACAGTACTGTTGAAATATGGTTTTATTGTCTTTATCTTTTGGGTTTTAATGTAAAAAACAAAACAAAAAAATTGATTTTGAGGCTTTTAGAATCGATTCTGAATCGCCAGGACTAAGAATCTTGATTCTTTAAAAAAATTGTTTTTTTTTTCCTGCACCCCTAGGTGTCACTAATAAAAACGAGGTAATATTTAATAATCTAACATGCCGTGAAAATATGATGTCTAGCTCTTATTGTTCTTGATAGATAATGACTGACTGCCATGTTCTTTGCTTTAAAGCAGTGTTTGTGATCATGAGCTGGTCTGAATCAAACAGAAGGCAAAAGCTCAAATAAAAATAATGTGACAACAAATATAACATGACACAGTCAAAACCCATTAAAAACGTTATGTTTATTGCTTGATAGTTCTATGGAGGCTTTGTTATTCTTTTAATATTTTGCTAATGTTTGTATTCGTTTTGTCTGTAGGCTTCTTTAAAGGTGCTGTCGGCAGTTTCTGGAGAACGCTGGGACTTAGAAATATTTTCAACAGGGAAAAGCATTCTGCACAGTCCGTGGTCTGCTGAACTTGAGATCTGCTCCGCCTCCTGCTGCATGTCCGCTCGGAGCCGCTGCGATATTCTGTGTTTATATGTTAATAAAACGTTCTAAAAAATAAAAAATAAAACCATGAAGCGCTAGTCCAGCACACCAGAAGACCAGGAAATCTTCAGAGCCTCGGGCAGCCACGTTGAACCCTACTTTAATTCGCTCGTGACAACTGCACTTCCTCATTCATTGCAGTCGGCAGAGGGAGCGGTACAGAGCGGTGAATGAAGCGATTATTTGACTTTTGAAAAAAAAAAAAAGTCCTGATCAGGGATTAAGAAGGGGAATTTAATACATTTGTGTCACATACAAAACAGTCCTGCATCGCTTTCCAATCCTTTGAACGAGAACGTGCGCGGCGCTGGGACAGGTGGGGGCGTGGGTTGGGGCGTGAGAAGCTCTGTTGAGGACAACTGGAACGCAGCTCTTTATTGGCTGAATAAAAACTCTGTTTTTATTGGCTGGAAAACAGCGGGTCACTTTTTCTTTTTAGAAATGCTTATTCACCACCTGGAGAAGCAAGGGGACAATTTTTTTTTTCTTTTCAGAGATTACCTGGCTAACATCAGTCTGTCAGGAGATGTGGCAGAGTGAAGAAATATGTTTATAAAAAATGTTAACATACAGCTCCTTTAACAAGACTGCAAAATATTACACTTTTTTATTTCTCTAAATAAATCTGCGCGACTTCGGTGGGAATTGACGTTATCGTTTTTAAATTGCTTTAAATTAAACCGTAGGGGCAAAATAAATACTTAGATTATTACCGTAAAAGTTTTTGCAATGTTATACCACTTTAAGTTGAACTAAAACTCATGTGCTTACTGCTAACATGTAAAATCAGTCTGTAAATATTTAATTGAAATGGATATTACCAATAATAAAAGGATATTTGAAGACCATGCGGTGGGCCACCTCCAGGGCCTGCCAGTACTCATCAGGGACGAAGCTGGTCTGGACCAGGAAGCAGTTGATCAGCCTGAACACAACAGAAAACACAACAAGGCCCAGCACACCTGTGCACAGGTAACAAAAATCACTGTAGCACCTGCACATGTATTCAGGCAATAACACAACTATCTGTTATGGTCGCACCGTTAAGAAGGTTTTTGTCTTCCTTTGAGTACAGCTGAGATTTATGTCTCCTCAGTTTCACAGCCTCGTCTTTGTTCCCAAACTTTAGCCGAGCTCTCAGGTTCTCCATCTGCTGCTGCGGACATACTTCACCTGTCAGCACGTGACTCAGGTGAGCTACGTCTCCTTAAAGAGACTGAAAAAAACAAAACACATTTAACACAAATTTAAAGATGCCGTTCCTACAAGGTGCTTCTGTTTAGCTTTAAAACCTCAACTTCCACAGTTTCATTCAGAGAAACAGGAAGTGTTTCCGTCTTTTTAACTCACTTCCGGTACATTGTTTTCATGCAACTTCAGAATAAAAGCTTTTCCTCCCGTCTATTTACAGTATTTTTAACTTGTTTTCAAATGTTTTGGTTGGTAAATCAGCAAAGATGTATTTACCGCTATTTAATTGCATAATAATAATAATATAACATAAATAATTAATAAAATAATAATAATAATCGTTTTATTTAAAAGCGCCTTTCAGGACACCAAGGACACTTCACAGCAAGAAACATATCACAGAGATTGTGTAAAAACAAACAACAAGCACAGTGCACACATTAAGAGAATAAATTGAAATATAAAATGCATAAAGAATATAAAATACAAAAGAATATAAAATACATTTAGTAAAGTTAAAGCTGCACTATGTAACTTTGTAATGCAGTCTGTAACTTTTCTAACAATATATTTTTAACATATTTCTTCACTCTGTCACTATCTACTGACAGACTGATGTTAGACAAAGTAATCTCTGAAAAAAACTATAGTCCCCTTGCTTCTCTATCAGCATTTATAAAAACACTAAAAACACAGAGTGACCCGCCATTAACCAGCCAATAAAAACAGAGCTTGAATTTGAATTTCAGCAGAGCCAGGGGGAGCAGAGCCATATATGGCTCTGAGGGGGAGGGATCAGAATGCTTTGCCTGTTGAAAATTTTTCTAAGTTCTGCACTCTACAGAAAGTTACACATAGCACCTTTAATGATAAGCTAGTCTAAAGAGATGTGTTTTCAGACTATTCTTGAAAAGAGAAAGGGAGGTGGTGTTTCGTAGGTCTGGCGGTAGAGCGTTCCAGAGGTGAGGGGCAGAGGTGGTGAAGGCCCTGCTCCCCATGGTGGAGAGGTGGGCAGAGGGTACAGTACATGGAGATATAATATAATTATTAAAATATAAATAATAATAGTACCGCACACATACTTCGACGACTCGGGTGAATACCAGTCGAGTACAGAGATTAAACCTGAGGGTCCTGTTTGGCCCCTGTTGAATGAACCAGTGTAGTAATAATAATAATAATAAACTTTATTTGTATAGCACCTTCCTACAATGCCTTGCATTGACCAAGGTGCTTAACAGGACAGAAAATATAAAAACTGGTACAACAAATCAGTGAAAATAGAATAAAAACAACAGCAATAAAAGGAGGCAATGGAAATAAAAATGCTACATACTAAAATACCAAAGTAATAAAAGTTACACACTGAAAGCTTTTTTGAACAAGTGGGTCTTCAGTCTGGTTTTGAACAGAGTCAGATCAGAGGTGGCACGCAGCTCAAGGGGGAGACTGTTCCAGGCTTTTGGGCCGGCAACAGAAAAGGACCGGTCTCCCCATTGTTTGTACCTTGAGCGAGGCACCTCCAGCAGGTGTTGACTGGCAGATCGTAAAGCTCTGCTGGGCTGATGGACTTTCAAAAGTTCTGAGATGTACAGAGGTGCAAGTCCATTCAGAGCTTTGAAAACAAACAGGAGCAGCTTGAACTGTATCCTGAACTGAACCGGGAGCCAGTGTAGAGAGGACAGGACAGGAGTGATGTGTTCATATTTTCGTGTGTTGGTCAAAAAGCGCGCGGCAGAGTTCTGTACAAGCTGTAAACGGGAGATGGAGGATTGATTAATACCAACATACAAAGCATTACAATAATCAAGTCTGGAGGTCACAAAGGCATGGATGGCCTTCTCCAGATCACCACGGCTGAGAAATGACTTTACTTTAGAGAGCAGACGGAGCTGAAAGAAGCTGGTCTTGACAACAGAACTGATCTGTTTATCAAACTTTAAGTTGGAGTCAAGCTGCACTCCAAGATTTCTGACCACCGGGTTGAAGTGGGGGAGGGGAAAACCAAAACTGGGACTGGGAAGGATGTTGCTGGTGTCATCAGGTGCACCAAATAAAATGCATTCAGTTTTATCTGTGTTTAGGTGGAGGAAGTTTTGAGAGAGCCAGTGCTTAATGTCATTTAAGCAGTTGACAAGAGTGTTTGAACTGAGTGAGGGGTTGGGAGTGACTGGCAGATAGATTTGTAAATCGTCTGCATATAGATGAAAAGACAGATTATGACGTGCAATGATTGATCCTAATGGTAGCATGTAAAGAGAGAAGAGGACTGGCCCCAGAATTGATCCCTGTGGTACGCCAGAGGTGAGAGGGGTTGATGAAGAGGAGGACAGATCACCTATCATGACAGAAAAAGTTCTCCCAGTTAGGTAAGATCTGAACCACTCTAGCACATCTCCCTGGAGGCCGACCTGCTGAGACAAATGGTTGATTAGTACCTGATGGTCGATGGTGTCAAAAGCTGCTGAGAGGTCTAACATCACCAGCAGAGCAGGGTTTTTTGCATCCAGAGACAGAAGAATGTCATTCTGCACTTTGAGCAGTGCAGATTCAGTACTGTGACGAGCTCGAAAACCTGACTGAATTTTTCAAACAGGTTGTTGAGCTCTAGAAAAGATTGAAGTTGAATAAAAACAATCTTTTCTAGGACCTTTGATAAAAATGACAGATGGGAAACTGGTCTGAAATTAGAGAGAGCTGTAGGATCTAAGCCTGGTTTTTTGAGAAGAGGCCTGACCACAGCGTGTTTGAAAGCAGATGGCACAAAACCTGAAGTTAGACAGCTGTTAATGAATGACAAAACACAAGGACCAATTACATCAAAGGACTGTTTGAATATTTTTGATGGAATGATGTCCAGAGAACAGTTTGTTGGTTTCATCTGCTGAACCACCTTGATGAGGTGAGGGAGTGAAACCAGGTCGAACTGGTCAAAAACAGCGGTGGTTATTGCAGACGCATGTGATTGGACAGTGTTTGATGGGCTGACAATGTTCTGCCTGATAGTCTATTTTGTTGACAAAATAGCTCTGAAAGTCATCACAGGTAGACTGAGTGGCAGTTTTCAGAACATTGACAGAAGGGTTAATGACAGACTGGATTGTGCTAAAAAGCGTCCTTGGCCGGTTTGAGCTTGTGGTGATTAAGTTTGAGAGGTACTGTGATTTGGCCTGCTTAACAGCATTTTGATAATCACAGAGACAGTCTGTCAGTATTCCCTGGGATGCATGAAGCCGGTCCCGCTTCCATTTTCGCTCAGCTTTCCTGCAGCGTTGTTGAAGAGCCCGCGTGGTTTCATTGAGCCATGGAGGTGATTTATTCTTTGAAGAAGCCTGTTTGAGAGGAGCGATGGAGTCCAAGATCGTTGTGCAAGTGTGATGGAAGGAGGTGATGAAGTCCTCAGGATGTAGATATGGGTCCAGGCTGACGGCAGAGCATAAGTCAGTGCTCTTAAAGGCATCAGTGCACTAACTTGGAGTGGATGAGGTGATGGAGCGGCAGAGACGTTCTAGGAGAACAGCCTTCGGTGCAGGAGGGGTGGAGAATTCAAATAAGATGGGAAAATGGTCTGAAATACAGGTGTCCAGAATCTCTATAGCAGATATGTGAAGGCCGTGGGAGATAATTAGGTCCAGTGTATGACCCTGACTGTGCGTGGCCCCCGAGACAGACTGCGACAGGTTAAAAGAGTCCAGAAGATCCTGAAACTCACATCCAAGTTGATTACTTGGGCAGCAGGTGTGTGCGTTGAAATCTCCACAAAAAAGCAGGGAGTCAAATTTTGGTAGCAGTTCAGCCAGCAGTTCTGAAAACTCACTGAGGAAGTCCTTATTATATTGTGGTGGCCGATAAATGAGGCCACACAGCAGAGGTTTAGCAGATTCCAGCACAAACAGCATTATTTCAAAGCTTTTGTAGTTTTTCTGAGGCAACAGGCGGCACTTGAACGCCTCATTGAACACTGCAGCCAGCCCCCCCCCTCTCCCAGACCCGCGCGGAGCGCTCAGGTAAGAGAAGCCAGATGGGAGGAGTTCAGAGAAGGAGCTGTTGTCCTGCGGCTTCTGCCAAGTTTCCGTCAGCAGAAACAGATCCAGACGATGAGTGGAGATCAAATCACTTAATATAAAAGTTTTATTAGTGATCGATCGGGCGTTAAACAGTGTTGCACGTACTGGCACCCAGCCAGTTACGTCACCTGCAGCTCGTGCGAGCGGGCGGAGGTTCTGTTTAATGCAGCCTCGGTTCTGGTTCTTCACCGGGGGACAAGATGGATACTGACAGCTGACGTCATGATTGATAGGAACAAGGCATCGATGGCGATGAATCATGGAACGATGGACATCAAAGACGCTGAATTCAGGAGGTAAGTCGGCTGAAATAGTGCTGTGAGAGGAGAGATACTTTTTAAATCTCACCAGAACTCCCGCTCTGGTTCCACGTCTTTTGTGTCGCTTGTTGCGAGGTGACGGGCTGGCGTCGCGGTGTAAATAGGCAGGAACAGACGCCAGGAAAGGTGGAGGTAGTGGTGGAGGCTTAAAATGTCCATATTTGCCAGTAGTCGGTGCGTTGATTAGCGAGTCTCGTGTATTTTTTTTTTTAAATTTTTTATTGAGAAAGCCAGTTACAGTACAATTATAGTTATATTGATTTCTTTCTCTTTTTACATTCTCAGTTTCCTCATTTTTCCTTTTTAACAAACCGAACAGCAGCTAGAGAAATAATAAAAAAATAATAATAAAATGAAAATAAACAAAAAAAAATAATAATAATAAAATAAAACAAAATAAAAACCTAAGCAAAAAACAACCAGAACTTACATGTGAGTGGCGGGGTAGCCTGAATATTAAGAATCATTGACATTACATATCAAGTCCAGATATCAACCTGAATGGCAGCAAGGTTTACACAAAGTCAGACATAACAGGTTTAACATATTCTGTCCATTTTGACCATATCTTATAGAATGTGACCATCTGAACATTAATGGAATAAGACAGTTTCTCCAATACATAAATCTCTTTCACTACATTAATCCAGTCTTCAGTTGTTGGGGGTTCCTGTTTAAGCCATTTTCTTGTGAGGGCCTTTTTGCTCCCTGCCAGCAAAATGTACAGAAGTTTTTGATCATTATAGTTCAGTTTATCGACCGGTATGTTACATAGAAATATGCATTCAAAGGTTAAAGGAAAATCGAATGTGAAAATGTTCTGTAGATGCTCATGTATTTGAGACCAATATTGTTGAATGGTTTGGCAGCCCCAGAAAATATGGAAATGATTGGCACCATCCCTGCCACATCTCCAGCATGCACTACCTTTTCCTTGATATCGTTTCTGCTCTGGGGTTATGAAAAATCTTAAAATGTTTTTCCAGCAAAATTCACGCCAAACCTTTGATCTTGTTGTTGTCCATGGTATCTTACAAATGTGGTCCCAATCTTCCTCTGGAATCGTCAGGTTACCTTCTTTTTCCCATTTCACTTTAACATAAACAGTGCTGTCTTTCTTACACTGCAGGATGGCGTTATATATCCTGGAAATAATTTTACCCGTCTTTGATTTAGATAATGATATAAATGTTTCCACAAATCCCAAATTTTGTAAATGTATTTGTAGGTCTTGGTAAAAATAATTTCTCACCTGTAGATATCTAAAAAAGTCATCTGTGCATAGGTTGTATTTTGTTTTCAAGGATTCAAAGCTTTGGAACGCCCCCTTGTGGACAAAAGAATGATAACTAGTTAGGCCTTTTGAAATCCACCCCTTAAATCTACCATCATGTAGATTTGGGATGAAATCTGAGTCATAGGCACACCATCGCAGAATTTTAGAGGCATTTTCTAGTCCACATATTTTAATTGCTTCGTTCCAAGCCGATATCATTACTTGCGATATTGGTTCATCTGCCAAATTGATTTTGGTTTGCAATTTTGTGTCGGCTATTATGGCTTTAATCGGTATTGTTTTAATTGTGTCCCCTTCAACATCTTTCCATCCTGCAGTGTAATCCGGACAGCACAAACATATCAAAGGTCTTAACTGAGCTGCACAAAAATATTCTCTCAAACAGGGAAGCCCCCAACCTCCTTTTTCTTTTTTTAACTGTAAAGTTTTGTATTTAACTCTGGCTTTTTTCTCTTTCCAAATATATTTTGACAGCATTCTATCCCATTCTATAAATTGTTTTGAGGGTATGGGGACTGGCAGTGATTGAAATAGATACAACAGTCGGGGAAGGATGTTCATTTTAACTGATTCAATCCTGGAGTGTAGGTCAAAAAAGGGTATGGCATTCCATCTTTGGATATCAGATTTTATGTCTATATTCAGGGGGGCATAATTGACCTCAAACATTTTAGTAGGGTCACGGTGTATCATCACCCCCAGATACCTAACACCATCTGCATCCCATTTCCATTTGTAGCAGTTCTTGATTTCAACTGGTGGATCATAATTCAGCGTTAGTACCTGCGTTTTGTTCACATTAACCCTGTACCCTGAGAAACAGCCATATTCTGATAGGATTTTCATTACTTTGGGGAGAACCTGCGTAGGATGCGTTATAACAAGTAACAAGTCATCAGCAAATAATGCCAATTTTTGCTCCCCTCCTGCTGTCTTTACTCCTGTTATATCCTGTCTCTGTCTGATCCATTGGCTCAATGGTTCTATAAACAAGGCAAATAAAAGTGGTGAAACGCAGCAACCTTGGCGGGTACCTCGTTCGAGAATGAATGATTCAGTAAGGTCTCCATTAATTTTGATTTTGGCTGTTGGTTTATTATACAACCCAGAAATAGTATTTATTATAGATTTATCAAATCCAAATCTCTCAAGTACCTGATATAAAAAGGACCACCTCACCGAATCAAATGCCTTTTCGGCGTCTAAACTTAACATTAAAGTCTCTATTTTTTGTCTATGAACCTGGCTCATTATATGCAAAACTTTCCTAATGTTGTCCTGAGTTTGACGGTGTTTGATAAAACCTGTTTGATCATTATGTATTAGTCCTGGTAAAATTGTCTCAAGTCTCTTTGCGATGATGGAGGTGAACAACTTATAATCAATATTTAATACACTGATTGGGCGGTAATTATTACAGTCTAGTTTATCTTTTCCTTCTTTCGGAATTATGGAAATTATTGCTTCCCTCCAAGAGGGAGGTACTGTTTTTCCTTCCATTACCCAATTAAATGTTTTCAGCAAGGTGGGAGTCAAATGATCCTGCATTATTTTGTACCATTCTGGGCCAAATCCATCCGCCCCTGCCATTTTTCCTCCTTTTAGTCTTTTAATTGCTGAGTGAATTTCTTCTCTGGTTATTGTGGATACTAACATTTTATTTTGTTCCTCTGTCACTGTTGGTAACTCTAGTTCAGACAGAAAAGTATTGACTTCTTGATTATTATCTACATGGGTTTGAGAATAAAGTTTTCTGTAATAATTCTGAAAGCATTGTTGAATTTTCTCCTCTTCAGTTTCTATTTGACCATTTAAAGGATTTTTTATTTTATGTATAGTTCTCTCCGCTTGTTGCTTTCTGAGTTTATACGAAAGGAGTTTTAGTGATTTTCCTCCTACATCACCGTACTGCTGTTTGTTTAATATGATTTTTTTCTGTACCTCAATCATGTTTAGGTCATCTAATTCTTTTTTAAACTTTTCCATATCAGCTTTAATGTCATCATTCATAGTCGCAGAGTGTTGGTGTTGCAGCTTTAACAATTTATCTTCCAAGCCTTTACGTTTTTGCATATTTTCTCGTTTTAAGTGGGAGGATACACTAATTATTTTCCCTCTAATCACCGCCTTCAGTGCATCCCATAATATTCCTGGTGACACCTCTTCATTATCATTTTGAGCTAAATAATTCTCTATTTCTTTTTTTAAAATCTCTTTAATGTTTGGGTAGTTTAAAATATTTGTGTTCAACCTCCATAATGTAGATCTATTTTTCCTGTTCAGACAAATGTCAGCATAAACTGGATTATGATCAGAAATTGTACAGGGACCAATTTCACATGTTTTGATTTTAAACAAATCATTCTTGAATGTGAGAATGTAATCTAACCTAGAATATATGTTATGTGGGTACGAGAAGTGGGTGTATTCTCTATTAGTTGGGTGTTGTTCTCTCCATACATCAACTAAACCTAAATCACCCATAAGGCGTCCCATCCTCTTACCAATATTTCTTACATCACCTTTCCCATTAGAGGAGTCTAATTTGGCGTTTAATAAGGTATTAAAATCACCGCTGCATAATAAAGTTCCCTGACTCCTTGTTGTTGCAATTTTGAGAATCTGTTCATACAATGACCAATCGCTGCCAGGTGGAATGTATACATTCAGGAGGGTAGTCATGGCACCATCAATCTTACCCGTTATCATTATATACCGACCTTCTTTATCTTTGTATTCTGATATATGTTCATAGTTAAGAGTTCCGGATAGCAAAATCGCCACTCCCCTCCGCCTCCCAGAACTGTGGGAAGAATAAAACACATGTTTAAAACCCATCCTGTTCAATTTAGCATGCTCTTTATCACTCAGATGCGTTTCCTGCAATAGAACAATTTGGACTTTATCTCTTTTAAATTTAGATAAAGCTTTCTGCCTTTTTACTGGACTATGTAAACCATTAATATTATTTGACACCAATTTTATCAACCTGCTACTCATCTAAATTATATTTCTTGATTATACCATGTACCTTAATGGGCTCCCCGCTCACTCTTGAAAACACTGAACATAGAACAAATAAAAAAGTCAACATCAAAAACAAAGTCAAAAACAAAACAAACTCAACCAGAACTCTTGACTTCCAAGGTGGGGGTCTCTGGGGTAGACCCTGCTTCACCCCCAAAGGCGGCTTCCTCATCGGTCAATGAAGGGGGCCCTTAGTGGCTAAGGCCTCAGTGTAGAACGCACCGTGAGAAACCTAACTTATTTACTATTGTACATCATAAACCAAATGCAAGTCTTAATTATTAATAACAGAGTGGATCAACCTCATTTTTCTGTGCGTGTGGGAGATGTCCTCTTGAAAGTTCTGAGTTTTTCTTTGTAGCCGGCTGCTTGGTCCTGCTTCTTGCTTGTCGTTCTGCTCCTCGGTCCCCGGGGCACCCTGCTCCAGGACAGCTGCCTCAGCTGCTCCAGGGCCGTTTCTGGTGACTTAACGACCTGCACAGCGTAGCCTCTGCTGGACATGTCTTCAGTAGCTTCCACCACCGTGTTGTAAATCTTTGTTTCGTCTGCATACTTCACCCTCAGCCGGGCTGGGAAGAGGGTCTGAAAAGGGATCTGCTGCTCCTTCAGGATCCTGCGCACTTCTGCATATTCTTTTCGTTTTTTCAAAATCAGAGGGGGGTAGTCATGATCCAAGTTCACTTGCTTGCCGTTCCAGGTAAATCCTCTTTTCTGCCATGCCTTGCGGAGGAGGAGATCTTTGGTTTTAAAACTGAGGAATGTCACAATAATAGAACGTGGTGGCGCGTCGCTTGGAGGTGGAGGGCCTAGAGAGCGGTGCGCCCGTTCAATGTTTATGTCGAGCTCGTCTTGGGACAGAGCCAAGCCCTCACGGAGCAACTTCTCCACAAAGTCACACATTGACGCCGAGTCACGTTCAGCCTCTTCGGGTACACCATAAATCCTCATGGACTCTCTTCGTGAACGGCTCTCTAGACCCATTAGTTTATCCTCAAGTTTTATTTGTAGCTTTATTATTTCAGTGACGGCCTCCTCCGTAGCTACGATCCTCTCCTCTGCTTTTTCAATCCGACCCTCCGCCTCATCTAGTCTGGCGTTCATCTTTCGGATTTCTTCTTTAATTTCCCCCAAATGCGCATTGTTTTCCTGTCGGAAGCCTCTTAATTCCTGCAGTACCGTCTCCCACTCAGCCATGTTTAGCTCAGTTCAAAAAGTTCAGTCGTATTTATTAGCAGAGCTAGTTAGCGGTTAGCATTAGCCGCGATGCTAGCGATATTTTCTCGGTTTTAAACGTCCGCTTTTTGGCACTACCAAGCATCGGTTTAGATGTATTTCGCTCACCCCAGTTCTTTTTCACCTTTATGGATGTGTTTTCGTCGTTTTAGTGGGGTTGGGTTTTCAATTTCTTAGGTTCTCTCGGGAGCCCGTTCACTGCGTGGCCATCACGGTGACGTTCAAACCGGAAGTCGAGTCTCGTGTATTTATAAGAGTTGAGCGATCATAGACCAGAAACGAGGATGCATCGTCGATGAAAAAAAGGCAAAACACGAACAACAATAATAAGTTCAAGAGAGGAGGAAGACAGCGTGCCGTGAACAACAAAGGCGCCATCTTGTTCATCCTCACAGACTGCTTGTTAGATTTATCTACCTGAAATATTGAGCATGCATCAGGACGAAACAATACATTGTTACAATTTTTATTATTATTATTATTATTATTATCAGAGTCAGAGAGAATTTATTGTCATTTGCACCGCATGTAGTACATGTGTTGAAAACGAGATTATGTACACAGGGTCCCAGTTACATCCAACAACAAATGCAAGAGAAATACAATAATAACATCTAGGATTAACTAAGAGAGACATCACATCAGCTAGTAATACACTAAGCCCTAATGTAGTAGAAAAACATCATTATAAACAGCAGCACGAACATGAGCAGATGGTCACAGATGAACGCAGCAACAAGAAACAGATCAGTACAGTATCAGTATGATGTGACATTTTGCAGTGTTTATTCTTATTATTTATTTATTCATGAGTCTGACAGCCTCAGGGTAGAAGCTGTTTCTCAGTCTAGTGGTTCTACATTTGATGCTCCTCAACCTCCGTCCCGAGGGGAGTGGTGCAAAGAGTGAGTGTGCTGGGTGAGTGAGGTCTTTCATGATGCAGGTGGCTCTTTTTCTGCATCTGGAGGTGTAAATGTCTGTGATGGTGGGGAGACTGACTCCCACAGACTTCTGTGCAGCCTTCACCACTCTCTGCAGAGCTTTTCTCTCTGCAACTGTGCAGCCTCCATGCCACACGTTGATGCTGGAGCACAGGACGCTCTCCACTGCACACCTGTAGAACGAGGTGAGGACTGGGCTTCTCAGACCGGCTCGTCTCAGCCGTCTGAGGAAGTAGAGTCTCTGATGACCTTTCTTGATCAGGCTGGTGGTGTTATTGCTCCAGCTGAGGTTATCATTCAAGTGTACACCCAGGTATTTGTAGCTGGAGACCACCTCCACCGCAGATCCACCTATATACAGTGGGGTGTGGGTGTGTTTGTTCCTTCTGAAGTCCACAATCATCTCCTTCGTCTTCTTCACATTCATGTGAAGGTTGTTCTCTTTGCACCAGCTCTCCAGATGTTCCACCTCCTGTCTGTAGCTGGATTCATCATTATCTGTGATGCATCCCACCACAGCTGTATCATCTGCAAACTTAACAATATGACAGCCTGGATGTGTGGCTATACAATCATATGTGAGCAGAGTGAACAGAAGAGGGCTCAGCACACATCCCTGAGGAGAGCCAGTGCTGAGGGTGATGGTGGAGGAGGAGAAGTTGTGGATCTTCACGGACTGTGGTCTGTCTGTTAAGAAGTCTAAGACCCAGTTACAAATAGAGGGGCTTAGTCCAAGTGTGGATAGTTTGTCTATCAGAGTTTGGGGGATCATGGTGTTGAAGGCAGATGTGAAGTCCACAAAGAGCAGACGCACGTATGAGTCCTTCTGATCCAGGTGGGTGAGAGCAGTGTGGACCACGGAGGAGATGGCGTCCTCTGTTGATCGGTTCTCACGATATGCATATTGATGAGGGTCCTCGTTGATGTTGACGGCTGTCTTGATGTGGGACATGACCAGTTTCTCAAAACATTTAGCGACTATCGGGGTGAGAGCCACCGGTCTGTAGTCATTCAGACCAGTCACTGTGGAGCTTTTTGGGACTGGGATGATGGTGGCGGTCTTCAGGCAGGTGGGAACTGACTCCAGTGCAAGTGAGGTGGTGAAGATGTCAGCCAGCACCTCACAGAGCTGGTCCGCACATTCCTTCAGAACTTTCCCTGGGATGTTGTCTGGACCCGTAGCTTTATGAGGGTTGATCCTTCTGAGACTGCCTCTCACTTCTGCTGCGGTCACTTTGAGGTGCTCCTCGTCTGGTGATGAGGTGAGTCTGGTGCTAGTTGGTCTGTTTGGATCATCAAAACGTGCATAAAACTTATTGAGGGCATCAGGCAGGGATGGGTCCCTGGGGCATTGTTTGCTTTTGCCCTTGTAGTCTGTTAAGCATTTGATGCCCTGCCACATGCTCCTTGGATCATGTGAGGTGAACTGTCCCTCGATCCTCTGTGCATACGCGGCTTTGGCCTTCTTTATGCCATCATCCAGTTCTCTCCTGCACTTTCTCAACTCCTCAGTATCTTTAGACTTGAA
>JBBPBX010081674.1:0-12354 GCA_038048925.1 Garcialebias charrua | reverse complement strand
TATATATTAAGGTGACTCAATGAGACTAATCTGTATAAATACAGATAAAATAAAACACATAATGACATTTCCGTTTTCTAAGCTATTATTTTACACATACAATAGTCCTTCGCTACTTCACAATTTGACTTTGGTGGACTCGCTCTTTTGTAGTTTTTCAAAGTAAGACAGTGACAGTTGTTGCTATTTTGTAGTTTTCTTTCACTAAGCCTATACTGCAACACCAGTCAAAAGAACTACACTTCACAGAAGCCAACAGTGCTTCCAAGATCTATTTTCTGCTGAAATGGAGGGAAAGTTTAGCAACGCAAAGTCAGAAGTAAGGATCTACTGTATCCATTAAGCTCACAGAACTTGCAGGAAAGTCACAAATAATCCTGAAGCTTCCTGAAGCTCCATCATCCACGCTCACATCAACCTGGACGGGGCGGTGGGCTTCATGCTGCAGGGTAAGTCACCCAAACCAGAACCGAGCCTGACCGCAACCAAGCTGCTGGTTAACAGAGCTGGTGAATAAAATGTTGCAGTACTGTACAGTATATATAATAATAATAATGTCCATTTTTGTCATCTGTGTATGTTTCCCATACATAGACGAAATTCGTCTCTGCATTTAACCCAACCACCACCAGGTGGTGCAGTGAGCAGCCTTGGAAAGCGCCCGGGGAGCTGGGGAACAGGTGTGCACTCATAGACACCCCAAGGTGTGTAGTGGCCGGGGTTCGAACCTGGGTCCTTCGGGTCCCAAGTCGGAAGCCCTGCCACTACACCATCTTGGCCCCCAAATATCTGCATGTTGTTAAAATTACATAGGTTTAAGAGTTTAGAACATTGCAAGAGTGTGTGGGAAGGGCTTATAAAACATTAATATATATATATATATAAATACTAAAACAAATACTGCATAGCATTCCTTCTTTGTTGTTTTTCACCTATCATGGTGTTGTCTGGAACGTAACCCCCTCGATAATCAAGGGACAACTGTACATATACTTATACAGTATTTTTCACCCTATAAGTCATGTTTTTTTGCATAATTTGCATGCCCTGTGACATATAGGGCGAAGTGACATATTTATGGATTTTTTCACATATTAATAAACCAATTTCTGGCTGACTGAAAAGATTGAACACTACCATCTTCAGCCACTAGATGGCACTCGAGTAGTGTGGCATGCTGCTGTGTCATGTAATAGGTAAACGTGGCTAGTAATGACAGAATTGGCTTGCTATGCCTGCCACCTTCATCCAGTTCCGGGATCATGCCTGGAGCAACCGTCAACTCAGCTTCATTTCTCTGCGCCGCCCTGACGAAATGCAGCTAATGTGACCATTAAAGTGCATTTATTAAGAAAAAGTTCAACTGAGACACACCTTTGCTATAATGTTGAGCAAACAAATATATATTTTTAGGTGCTTTTCTTGTTAAATTTTGAAGAAACACGCAGTGTTCCTTCCTGATTTCCTTCCTCTGCGCTTTCCCGGAGCACCAAGGCAGCAAATACTTTGGAAATACACCTGATTTGACGTCAAAGTGAATTTATTAAGGAAAAGTTAAACTTAGACACACCTTTGCTATAGTTTCGAGCAAATAAATAAATATTTTTAAGAGTTAATCTTGTTAAGTTCTTGTTAAAGTCCTCCCATGCACACTCCCCGTGGCCGCCATTTGGCAGCCAGTCGATTTTTGGCACAACACCAGCCCACATTTCCGAGCTGTGACATGTGACAAACGCGACATATATGGCGAAGCAACATATTTTTGGATTTTTCCACTTTATTAGACATATTTGGACTGATGTGACTTATAAAGCGGTGCGACGTGCACAGTGGAAAATATGGTTAAATGCCCCCAAACAGAAAATCCTATTTTGCAAATTACAAACAGCAGGTAATAAAATATGCAGCCCAAATGATAATCAATCAGCAGAATAGATAACTTTAGACAGAAAATAGATAACAGATTCAGATACTGTAGATAACTTTTACTAACTGGCTTTTCTATGTCTATGAAATGCTTCTGTTCAGTGCCCTGACATAACTTCTGTTGTGACTTGGTGCTACATAAATAAACTGAACTGAATTTAAATTTAAATTCAGACTGATCTCACATTAAAAGAGGAGCTGCAGTCTCAACGTGGGATTGTCTTCAATAAATCGTTTTATAACCCTACTCCTGTAAAGGTATGTGGAAATAGATAATGGCCACAATAACATTAGTTAACATTCAGTCAAACTCTAGAAACATAATGTAACATAATGCTACCATTATGTTTTGAATGAAGTCACTTGTAACTACATTTGCAAAGAAACCTTTTCAACCTTGTTAAATAAATTAAAATGTGTCTTTTTGAATGTCTAAAGTCACTAATTGAATCCCAGACTAACCACTAGTGTCTTCTAATCATCAAAGACACTTAATGTCAGGAGAATTTAGGTAAAGGTCACAGATGTTCTCACATACTAATGCTAAATGAATGTGGAACCATGTGTGTGAGTCGGAGTTGTTTTGTCTGAACAGAGAGGAGCCTGCACATCTGATAAACTCCAAGGCCTCTAAACTGGAAAGCAGAGGTTGTTCTGACCTCACACTGTCTGAGAAGCTTATAGACACTTCTTTATAGTGTCTGTGGGCAGACGACCAGAGCTGCACGTAACATCTGTGTAAGCCTGTTTTCAACTCTGAACTGGGTTGAGAAGGTCTTCTCGTATCCTCAGTGTGGCTTGATTGATTAATGAGACGATGAAAGGGTAATTAATTGATCAGACACCTAAACTTAACTGCAGACAATGAGAAAATCCTAGACTGGTTCAGACTGAATAAATTATCACTAAACTTGGAAAAAACAAACTATATGATATTTAGTAATAAAAATAATTCCATTAATATCCCATTTTTAATTGAAGAGGCAGAGATTCGCAAAGTCAACGAGGTTAGATTTTTGGGTGTCGTACTTGATGAGAATCTCTCATGGAAACAACACATGAAATTGGTTAAAATAAAAGTATCCAAAACAATAGCAGTTTTTAACAGAGTTCGATACTTATTAAATGACAAGGCATTATATCTATTGTATACCTCATTGATAGTACCACATTTGATTTACTGTGTTAATGTATGGGGTAAAGCATGTAAAAGCAACACAAACCCTATCTTTATTTTACAGAAAAAAATAAGAATTATAACAAGAAAACATCACTTTCACCCATCGAATGAATTATTTAGACAGAGTAATTTGTTGAAATTCTATGATTTAGTGGACTACAACATATTATTGCTTATGTACAGAGCTCAAAAAAAATACACTGCCATTGAACATCCAAACGTATTTTGTGAAACGCTCTAGCTGCTACAATCTCAAAGGAATAGACATATTTGTAAAACCACAATTTCGAACTAGTCTAAAAGAAAGAACTACCCAAATTCAGGGTATAGGATTATGGAATAATTTAAAAACAGAAATTAAGGGGGCCAAATCAATCACTATCTTTAAGAAGTTGGTCAAAATTGAAATGTTAAATAAATATCAATGAATGTATAATCAGTTTCACTTTAAAGAAGGTTATATGATTTACTGTTTTGTCATTATAAAATAACTTGTTTGAATTAGATAAATAAGGAGCAGATTAAATAAGATTATTCTTCATCTGCTACCTTTCTTTTTTTCTTTCTCTTTTTATGCAAGTCATTTGTTGTACTCATTATTGTAAAATGAATACAATTTAATAAAAAAAAAAAATAAATAAAAAAAGACGAGTTACCAACAAGCAAAACTTTACTAACTTATTTGTCTGTTAAAGTGAGAAACGTTGGACGGACAGGTTGTTGTGGGAATGCTGAGGGCTTCATCAGTGATGAAGAGGAGGTGACACTGACAGGTCAGACCGCTGATGGTGTTTTCAACACTTATTACTTTGTCAGAAATATAAGGAACATAAAGTGTCAAAGGGAGAGCTCCTCATGCTGAACAGCTCCTGTCGCCTCTGGATTCATTCCCCCCAGCAGAAGCTTGTCTGCCTGCGACGCACAGCCCTGTGTTTGTTTGTGAAGTGAACCTCAGCGCTGCTCCGCTCCATCAGGACGGCTGCACTTCATCAAAAGAAACCTGTAGGAGTTAGTGAACGTGGGACTTACAGAACGTGGAGCTGCCTCCGGTTCAGAACTGGCCGGCGCTGCTGGGGTCGCACTGCAGCAGGCGGACGATGGAGGGGTCGCTCTTTGCTCCTTTGATGAACTCCTCCAGAGAAAGCTTACCTGGAACAGAACACGAGCCCGGCACACAATGAGGAGATGTTCAGACCATCCTACATTTTAGGCGAGTTACGTGGCTGTGGGGGAGTGAGGCTGCAGGAGCTAAAGGAACGCAGAATGAAAGTCGTGATCATAAAACAGTATAAAGTAAGTGCAGAGACGTCTGTAAGGATCACATAAAATACAACACCCCCCAACGAACCAAGTAATTATCTGACTTTTCACTAACACACTTTTCACTCAGTGGTTCCTAATCTGTGGGGCACAATCACTTCTAATTATTCTGGGTCTCGTTTAGACCAGAGCCATATAAAGTGAGAGTTGCGACACTCCCATAGAGTTCCATTGTAAGAATGGAATGCGGAAGTCACGTGGGTCATGGAGGGGGCGATTTGTTCCATGGCTCTGGTTACAGTCTGAAGCTGCCTGCAGTAGCGCTCCGTCGCCGCCAGAGGGCGCAGCTCCACAAGGTTTCCATAGCCGTTGTTTGGAACGATTGACCGCCTATCGGCGACATCAAAGAGTGTCGGAACTCTCTATATATATGGCTCTGGTTTAGACGTTGTTGCAACGTTTCCATGGTGATGAGAGGGAGAGACGGCAGGCTGCACGTATGGAGCGTACGTCACTCCTTCCCACGGAGCTGGAAACAGCCCGTTCAAAGACAAACCAAGAGTTTTTCATTCATTCAACCTTTATTTATACAGGCTAGCCTCGTTGAGCCACGGGGACTCATTTACAAGAGGGACCTGTCTCACTCACACCCAGGGTCAATTTAGAGTTACCAATCAGCCTAACATGCATGTTTTTGGACTGTGGGAGGAAACCGGAGCACCCGGAGAAAACCCACGCATGCACGGAGAGAACATGCAAACTCCCCCCAGAAAGGCCCCCGGACCGGGATTTGAACCTTGGACCTTCTCGCTGAGAGGCAGCAGCTCTACCAGTTGCGCCACCGTGCTGCCCTGTTTACCCAGTTTACGTCTTGCCCAGTTTACGTCTTGTTATTGGAGGAAAGGTTTGTCAGCTGGAGGAACGCTCAAATGGCTGAGGTGGAGAACGCTGAGCCAGACGCCCGGCGTACGGGCGAGCAGAGACGCTGTTTGAAGTGGTGCTCAAACTCTGCTCGCAGCCTGTGTGTTGCTGTTTGTGTCTGAGAACTGTCACTGTAGGCTCAAGTGAAATAACACTTTTTAATTCAAACTAAAAATGCATGTAACACACAACACCCCCCCACCCACACACATATTAAACAGTAATTATGAATCACTCTGGTTTTTCACTGACGTTTCTTTTAATTCTCTGGCCTGTAAACATGTTGCTGTGAAATTCTTATAAGCCGGCACACGGTAAATGTTTGTACCTGAACCTGTCCAGGTTCACGTACCTGCCTGGTGAAACTGAAACATTAAACCTTAAACCTAGTTTCTTGAAATTTGCATAACTGGAGTAGTTGTTAGTCAAGACAGTTAAAATACAGAAATAAATGATTTGCACCAAGCCACATCTGTGACACCTAATGTGTTTTTATTGCTGCTGCACCATGTGGCTGTGTGTCACTACTTTACATCATATTTCATCTCAGTGTTACTCACTACCTGCAATGACCTGTCACTGTGTCATTTATGTTTGTTATGTGCAATATCATGTGCATTTAAGCTAATATTACTACCTGTGAAATACTTATTTATACTACCTGTACCGTAATTCATCCTATTTGCACCGTTATATTCAACCATGTTTTTATTTACTACATTTCTTTTTCACTTTTGGTACTTTATTTTGTACCCTTATTGCATGCTTTAGTATTTCCTGTTTGTTGTTTTTTTTCTTAGTGAGTCAAATCGGTTCTCATCCTGAATATTACTTGTGTTAACCTTCTTATGACAAACTACAAAGTACCCTGATGCATGCTCAATAATCCAGGTATAAAAATCTAAAAAAGCTAAGTCTGGTCCTCTGGACATTCAAAAAACAAAACAAGTTTGTTTTTTGAATGTCCAGACTGAGGACCAGACTTAGCTTTTTTAGAAACATAACAAAGTGTTGATTCATGTCAAAGCTCTACCAGCAGGTGGCAGTGTTTAAATCTACTTCTCTTTCTTAACACGCCCCTGACTTTAGGCACACAGCTCACTGTTCTCATTTGAACTAAATTGAAAATAAATAAACAAGGTTGAGTATTTTTAAATAAAAAATTGTTTAAATATTTTGCTTGAATTTGGCATTTTGTCACATATTTGTGTTTCATAATACTCAACCTTTATTTAAACAAGTCAGTAATACTGTAAAACAACTGCTTTGCAGAAGTGCTGTCTTTCAAACAGAATGTGTGTTGTCTTGATAAAAAACTAGTCAGCTGCAGTTTTGTTCTGTACTAAGTCATTCCCAGAAGAAAACCTTTTGTTGTTTGTTAGGCTACATAACGTTCAACTAAAAATCATTCAGTTAAAGAACAGAACGAGTTGTTATGTCTACATTTAACAAAAGAAAAGAAAAGTTTGAGTCAGGTCATCTAATGATGAGAAATTAGTTGTAGCCGTTTGATTTGATTTGATTTGATGTTTATTCATTCATTTTAAAAGAACAATACAAGACAGTTTCATCAGATACAAGATTACAAGTAGGATAAAATGAAGGGAGCAGAAAGAAGATGAAATCTTATTATATCTGCCCCTATTTCACAGTTTGTTCAACCAATGATAACTTTCAAGCAACATCACAGAATGAATAGTTCTACCTATTTTCCTAACTGTAATACATCACAGAATGAATAGTTCTACCTATTTTCCTAACTGTAATACACAAACTACATCACAAAATGAATAATTCTACTTAATTTTCCTGACTGTAAAACATAAACTAGATCACAAAATGAATAATTCTACTTAATATTTCTAACTGTAAAACACAAACTACATCACCGATAATTCTAATTAATTTTCTAATTCTAATTTTTTTATTTTTTTATTTTTTTATTTTTTTTATAATTTTATTTAATTTTCCTATTTTTTTATTTTTTTTATTTTTTTTTATTGATTTTCCTAACTGTAATACACAAACTAGATCATAAAATGAATAATTCTACTTAATTCTACTTAATTTTTCTAATTGAAATACACAAACTAAAAGATGGCACAACATCAAGATGTTCACAAAATGAATAATTCTACTTAATTTTCCTAATTGTAATACACAAATTCATCACAAAAATGAATAATTCTACTTAATTTTTCTAACTGTAATACACAAACTGCTTTATAAAATGAATAACTCTACTTAATTTTTCTAACTGTAATTCACAAACGTACCGTACATCATAAGTACAACATAATTGTAATACACAAACACGCATTACATCATATATAGTTTTTGAGCAAGTCCTTTTTGACCTTTTTCTTAAATGTATACATTGATTTTTCATTTTTAACATCACTCTCCAGAGCATTCCACAATCGAATTCCCTGAATTGAGGTAGACCGTCCTTTTAAGCTGGTTCTGAATTGTGGTTTGATGAATATCTCTGTCCCTTTGAGATTGTAATAACTTTGTCTTTTTATAAAATTTCTTTGGATATTTAAAGGTAATGTGTTATTATGAGCCCTATACATAATTGATAAAATACTATATTCTACCAATTCCTGGAATTTCAATAAGTTTAGTTGAATAAACAAGGTGTTTGAAGGGTGAGTGAAGTGTTTTCTGGTGATTACTCTTACAGCTCTCTTTTGTAAAATAAAAACAGGCTTTGTAATAGTTTTGCATGCTTTTCCCCAAACCTCAATACAATAGATTAAATGTGGAGCAATGATTGTGTTATACAACATATGTAAAGCTTTATCAATTAAAAAATCCCTGACTTTATATAGTACTGCAATTGCTCTAGCTAGTTTTTTTTTAATAGAATTTACATGATGTTTCCATGTCAGTTTGTCATCAATGATAACACCCAGAAACTTCACTTCACTCACTTTACAGATCACAACATCTTCAATTTCAAATGGATCGTCATCAACAATTCCCTTTTTGTTACTGAAAATCATGTAGTTAGTTTTATCTAAATTCAAAGATAATTTGTTTAATTTAAACCAAGTTTGTATTTTTATAAATTCTGTTTTCATCATATCCAAAATCTGTTTTATGTCATTACCCGAACTGAAAAAAGTGGTGTCATCGGCAAAAAGAACACATTTAAGTAGTGCTGACACATTTACCAAGTCATTCACATATAAAATAAACAACTTTGGTCCAAGCACAGAACCCTGAGGAACTCCACAAGTGATATCACGGAGGTCAGATCTAACATCATTTATTTGCACAAACTGTTTCCTGTCTTTCAAATAGCTAGATACCCACTGTAATGCTGGTCCTCTAATACCATATTTATTTAGTTTTTCAAGGAGAATGGTGTGGTCAATGGTATCAAATGCTTTTTTTAGATCAACAAAAACACTAACACAGTACTGTTTATGATCGACAGCATTAGTTATTTGTTCCATTAAATCCATGAGAGCCATTGACGTAGAGTTTTTTTCTCTAAACCCATATTGACTGCTACTTAAAATGTTTTGTTTATCAATAAATTGATCCAATCTGGACACAAATAGTTTTTCTAGAATCTTTGAGAACTGTGGTAATAAGGATATTGGCCTATAATTATTGAATACACATTTATCACCATTTTTAAAAAGAGGAATTACCTTTGCTACTTTCATGTTATCTGGAAATATTCCTGTTGAAAAAGATAAATTGCATATAAATGTAAACGGTTCAATAACATAACTTATTATTTCCTTTACGAACATCATATCCATGTCCACCCAGTCTTTTGATCTCTTGTCTGAGAGATTTTTTACCATTTTCATAATTTCCTCTTTGTTAGTTCCACTAAGAAAAATACTGTTGGTGCAACTTTTAATTGAATGACACACCTTATTATCTACTTTTGGTATTTTAGCTGCAAGGCTTGATCCAATATTTACAAAATATTGATTAAATTCATTTACGATATCATTCTCATCATGTATTTCTTTGTCATCTTTCACAAAATATTTTGCAATGTTCGTTTTTGCTTTATGACTTTTTAGAACATCATTTATTACTCGCCATGTTGTTTTAGTGTCACCATTGCTCTTGTTTAATAAATCACTATAGTATTCTTTCTTGCATCTTCTTATAATCATTACCAATTTATTTTTATATTTTTTATATTTTTCTTCAGCTTGTTGTGTTCTCGTTTTTAAGAAACATAAATACAAGTTATTTTTTTTTTTACAAGCATTTCTCAACCCTTTAGTCATCCAAGGTTGGTCAACAATATTTCTTTTTCTACGATTTCTTTGCACACAATTCTTTTCATACAGAGCTTCTAAAATGTTCATAAATTCATCATATGATCTGTTAACATCATCAATATACACGTCCTTCCAGTTTTGCTTCTGTAAATCATCTTTTAATTGATCCATAGCTTTTTTTGATGTGTTTATTATTTTTTTCTTAATTGTAACTTCTTTTGTAATGTTTTGATCATTTCTGTAGATAGTGAAAACTGGTAAATGATCACTTAAATCAGTTGTTAAGATACCACCTGTCATATCCCCATTTGTTATATTTGTGAAAATGTTGTCAATTATCGTAGCACTATGAGTTGTAATTCTTGTTGGTTTTGATATTAACGGATAAAGATTTAAACTATACATTGAATTTAGAAATGTGCTGATGTTATTTGAATCCGTTTTATTTCCCAGGTCGATATTAAAGTCTCCGCACAAGAAAACTTTTTTATTTAAACTCTTTTCCAGTAGTTGTATGATTTTATCGGTGAATATTTCTATATTTGATCCTGGTGATCGATATACACAACTTATGGATATGTTTTTAGCATTTTCGTTTAATATTTCTATTGTTATTATTTCCATAAGATTGTCAACAATTATTGACATTTCTTTAATTATTCTACACTTTATTTCATTTTTGACAAATAGAGCTACTCCACCACCTTTTTTATTGTTTCTGTTTAAATGATATAATTCATATCCTTCGATGTGAACATTATTTTTGTTTTCATCATTAAGCCATGTCTCTGACAGTGCTATTAATGTAAAAGTTCTGTTTAACTGTTTTAAATATTCTGTTATTTTGGATATATTTGCATTTATACTTCTACTATTGATGTGAATAATAGAGAGATCTCCATTTGTTATATTGATGTTATTAAACTTTTCTTCATTATAGTATTCACAGTCTTTTATAGCAGGATAAAAGTTTGCATCAACCATATCTTCAACATTATATATTTTGAATTCTGAGTCTTCGTTTGTTGCTGTCATGTTTTAATCTATTTGTTTGTTTGTTCATTTCTGTTAATTTTGTGTATGAACATGTGATAGTGATTGGTGATTTGTCATTTTTGAGCTCATCCAAATGTTTCGTTTGGGATCAACTTTGAGATCTAATGTGATACTGTGAGATGGTTCACACAAGAGTATACGTTCTGATAGCCTGGTTAAAACCAGACCCTTGTCCTTCACTTCGCTTCAGACAAGGGTCTGGACTTTTTCCATAGAGAAACGATTCTTGCTGGAGGCGTTGGCCTCTGCTGAGGAACAAAACCATTGGATATTTTGAACAGGGAAAGCATTCTGCTCCCTCCCCTCAGAGCCACCCCCCGTGCTCTGGTGAACTTGACTGACAACTGCTCCGCCTCCTGCAGCTTTTCTCTCGCTGCGCAAATTCTGTGTTTATATGTTAATAAAACATTTTAATAAAATAAAAACCATGGATCGCTGGTCCAGCTCACCAAAAGACCAGAAAATCTGATGGGACTCGGTCAGCAACGTAAAACCCGAGTTTAATTCTCGTGACAACCTCAGCCATTTCCTTGTTCATTTCAGCGGAGGGAGAGAAGGAGGAGGGAGCGAGCGATCACTTGACTTTTGGCCCAAAAAACAAAAGAAAACTCCAGATAAGGGATTAAGAAGGGGAAATTAATACATTTATATCACATATAAAACAGTCCTGCATCGCTTTGAATGAGAACATGCCGCTGCTCGCTGGCTGCGCGCTGGCAGAGCCCTTTATAGGGCTCTGCGCGCTGGGACAGGTGGGGGCATGGGTTAGGGGGCCAAAAACTCCGCCCCTTCTGTTCTCTGATTGGTCCGAACAAAATTCTACCGGAGAAATCGTTGTGAATGGGAGAAGTCCCAGACTGTGCAGTGAAGGGAAATGAGAATTGAGCGGAGCTGTGCAGGAAGGCGAGGGCCAGGCTAACGTTCTGAAGGACTTTCAGCTAATACCACTATATACAGGTAGTCCCCGACTTACGAGCGAGTTCCGTCACTAGGGGGCGCTCGTAAGTCAAAAATTCGTAAGTAGGAACACATAGTAAAAAAAAAAAAAAATATTTTTTTTTTTTTTTACTTTTTTTTTTTTTTTATAAATGAATACATGTACAGTACTGGACAGTCACCAAGCACTTAGCCTATCCTAACACAGTTTTTAAAGATGAAGGAATAAGTTGAATTGTCTCCCTTTCACATAAAGGGAGCAAGCTCCCTATGGAGCCTGCAGGGAGGAGGGAGACAATTCAACTGATTCCTTCATCTTTAAAAACTGTGTTAGGATAGGCTAAGTGCTTGGTGACTGTACAGTACTGTACATTTATCTATTTATTAAAAATATACAGTATATACAGTATTTTTATTTTTTATTGTTTTTTATTTATTAATAGATAAATGTACAGTACTGTACAGTCACCAAGCACTTAGCCTATCCTAACACAGTTTTTAAAGATGAAGGAATCAGTTGAATTGTCTCCCTCCTCCCTGCAGGCTCCATAGGGAGCTTGCTCCCTTTATGTGAAAGGGAGACAATTCAACTTATTCCTTCATCTTTAAAAACTGTGTTAGGATAGACTAAGTGCTTGGTGACTGTCCAGTACTGTACATGTATTCATTTATAAAAAAAAAAAAATAAAAAAAAAAAAAAAAAATTTTTTTTTTATTTTTTTTTTTTTAATGAGATGCATGCTCGTAAGTCCGGGACCTCGTAAGTCAGAGCGCTCGTAAGTCGGGGACTACCTGTATATATATATATATATATAT
>JBBPBX010081673.1:0-15898 GCA_038048925.1 Garcialebias charrua | reverse complement strand
GGTAGCATGTCCTGCATGACTGAGAATCTACACCCGCAAATTAAATAAATGAATAGATTAAAAAGAGAAACTGTTATTTAATGAATGATGACAGTGAAAGATGTGAATGCAGGTACATGGGTAAACAAGTTGAAAGCAATTGAGGCATTTTTTTAAAACTAGACTGAACAAGAGCCAACAGTAAAACAACCAAGCAAACAATGGTGTACCACAAGGCTCAGTCTTAAAGGGATTGTGACATGATTTTTTTACTATTCATAAAATTGCTCAAAATATATATATTTTATCATTTAAATATGTTTGTTTTTGCAAACAAAATGATAAATCACTTTAATTTTGCTTTAAAAGTGATTTTGAACTTCAAGCCGTGTTTAATCATGGGAAATCCCATTACACACGAACGCACCATCTGTGATGTCACACCGGGCAGAGCTCTGGGCTTGTCACAGTGCGCAGGTATGAGCAGCTCGACATGAAGGAAGTCTGATACAGCATCAGACCTAAATTAGATCCTGTTGTTTCTTGTTCCATCACCCAAACTATTTTCTGCTTCCCAAAATGAAGACAAATAGCTCAAATCTTCACATAGATTGCTAAATTCGTCCAGTTTTAAATTGTCCGCTATTAAAGACACCACAGCCCTCTGCCCAGTGTGACATCACATATGGTGCGTTCGAGTGTAATCGGATTTCCCATGATTAAACACGGCTTGAAGTTCAAAATCACTTTTAAAGCAAAATTAAAGTGATTTATCATTTTGTTTGCAAAAACAAACATATTTAAATGATAATATATATATATATTGAGCAATTTTATGAATAGTAAAAAATCATGTCACAATCCCTTTAAGGGCGAGGCAAAGCTCTGCGCTGGACCGAGCGCCGCGCCACGCGCCTGTGCTGCGCGTGGGGGTTCACAGCAGAGCACAGCGTGAAGCAGCGTGTGGCTCCAACGTTTTCGCTCCAAATACTTGATGTCATTTGAGCAGAAGCAGGGCGGAGCGTTTAGCTACGGGGACAAATTGAGGTCGCTGATTGGTCATTTGCTGACAGCCTACTGATTTGATTGACAGGTCGGGTCTGAGAACAAGTTCATTCATTCCTCCTCATCGGAGGAGGAAGTGAATGGTGACCGCTTCAAGCGATCACTTGACTTTTGGCAAAAAAACAAAAGAAAAGTCCAGATCAGCGATGAAGAAGAGGAATTTAATTCATTTGTGTGTCACACAAAACAGTCCGCCACCAGGGCAGTTTATGTGAGACACCGCACGCGCGTGAGCGGTCGTAAAATTTGAGCTTGGCGCGTTCGCGCGAGCGTTCAAAGGCTTGTGCAAGCGCAGCTCGCACAGCGTGGCGCCGCGTGGCCTCGCGCTCGCGCTAGCGCGGAGCTATGCCTTGCCCTTTAGGACCCACCCTCTTTACAATATATATAGGTAATGTAGGTTAGAACATCCTTGATGCATCCTTACGTTTCTATGCTGATGACACAGTTTATTGTCGAGCTAAAACAGTTGTTAAGGCTTTACAGCTTTTGCAATCCCATTTGACATCATCCAGTCAGATTTGGTCCGTCTCAAACTTGTCCTAAATACCGATAAAACCAAAGGGATGTTTTTTTCAAAGAGGAAGTCGGTTCCAGCAGTTCTTCCTCCAATTTTGTCCTCAAATGGTGTCCCTATTGAGTTTGTTGATTCCTATAAATATTAGGGTATCTTGGTCAACTCGCATCTCTCTTTTAAGTTCCACGTGGGAAACCTAGTAAAGGAACTGAAAGTTAAACTTTTTATTTTTATTTTTTAGAAATAGATCCTGTCTAACTCTGAATGCTAGAAAATGCCTTGTATCTGTGACTTTCCTTCCCTCCATTGACTACGGTGACATTATTACATGAATATTCCTACAAGGACCTTGCAGATGTTGGATGCTGTCTATCATGGTGCACTAAGATCCATAATTGGCTGTGATTATCATATCCACCACTGCACCCTGTTTTCACTCATTAACTGGACATCATTGCCTTTACACAGACTCTCCCACTGGTACATTTTCATCTTTAAATCACTTCTTGGTCTGCTGCCTTCATACATCTCCTCCTACATGTCTCTGCGTGAGTGCAGCTACAGCGTGCGCTCTCATAACATTATTACATGAAGTGTTCTCTCAGTGAGGACTGAACTTGGCAAAAGGGCTTTCTCCTACTCTGCTCCTGCTTCCTGAAATATCTTGCAAAAAAATCTGAAACTCTCGACCTTGATCTCTGTAAGTGACTTTAAACATCTGTTGAACTCCTGACAAGGACCATTGCAGACATTCCTGTTTTAGTTTTCTACATTTGTCTTTTAATCTAGCTGTTTTCCCCCTTTTTTTGCCATCTTATTTTAATTTGTTTAAAAAAAGCTGTATGCTTCTTTTATAACTGTATATTGTTGTCGCTATTTTCCACTGTTGCCATCATACTTTGTTGAAAGCAGGTCACTCTTGTAAATGAGTCCTCGAGGCTCAATGGGATTAATCTGTCTAAATAAAGGTTGAATGAATGAAAAAAGAAAAAAAAAGATGGATAGGTTATGAAGTGAGTTCAACAAACCAGGACTTCCTGTCCTTAGCTCAAAGGATTGGAACTGTCAGAAACTCATGTGGACGAGGCACCAGAATAACCTGCACAGCCTAGAGACTGCAATGTCTAGAAAACGTAGCTGCACATCTTGCTGTTTGCTTGGTTCCCAAATTTCAGTCAGACCACGATCAAAACGTCACACATTTTCTTTCAGATTTAAATGATCAACTAATCTCCAACTGTTGCAGCCCAGTAAGATCCTTCATTGACCCTGGCTTGGCATCATTATTTACTGGCAGTGTGTTTTTACATGGAAAGATGCATCACATAAAGTATTTGACCATGATTCTACTCAAATTATATAATTGTTAAGACAAAAATATTGAAATCCTGACATAAAAACAAATTTAGAGCAGTCTATAATCTCTTGTATGATCCACACATTTCTGTGTGTAGCCTAACAGAGGCTCCATCAGTGGTTAACTGATGTCCCAACACTGCTGGGACATCTACAGATAGATTCCGGAAGTCCTTTGTCCCTTAAGCCATCAGACCGTTCAACTCCTCCCCATACGGTAAAAATAGAGCTTTGTAAATATGCTGTACCACGGACACTTATGTATATGTACTGTATGTATATACAGTATATATACATTTACATATGCATATTATATACATTTGTGTGTATGTATGTATTCATATATGCATAAATATATATGAGTTACTCATGAATGGAGTACTCCCTACCACCTTGTGCCAAACACACACCCCACTGAACATAGGTGGATCAGTGGTGGAAGTGGTCTCCAGCTACAAGTACTTGGGGGTACTTGAATGATAATCTCAGCTGGAGCAACAACGCCACCAGCCTGATCAAGAAAGGTCATCAGAGACTCTACTTCCTCAGACGGCTGAGACGAGCTGGTCTGAGTAGGCCAGTCCTCACCTCTTTCTACAGGTGTGCAGTGGAGAACATCCTGTGCTCCAGCATCAACGTGTGGCATGGGGGCTGCACAGCTGCAGAAAGAAAAGCTCTGGAGAGAGTGGTGAAGGCTGCACAGAAGTCTGTTGGAGTCAGTCTCACCACCATCACAGACATTTACACTTCGAGATGCAGGAAAAGAGCCACCTGCTTCATGAAAGACCCCACTCACCCAGCACACTCACTCTTTGCCCCACTCCCTTCAAGACGGAGGTTGAGGAGCATCAAATGTAGAACCACTAGACTGAGGAACAGCTTCTACCCTGAGGCTGTTAGACTCATGAATAAATAAATAGATGGATAGATAGATAACTTTATTACAGACTCAGAGTCCAACCTAGATAAGAGACAACGAACATGATAAAATAAGATAAAATACAAAATACAAATAAAAAATTACAAAAAATTATAAAATAAAATAAAATAAAAAGAACAATAAAAAAGTACCTAACCGTTCAGGAGGCAATCATACCAATGTCTCCAAAGCACAGATGAATATTTCACTGCACTATATTTGACATTAGTCAACAGTAGAATAATTCTATTATTAGACTTATGTAAACGACAAATAAATTTATACATAAAATTTCTTAAAACCGCCATCAAAGTGTTGACGCGAGCAGATACAAACAGTTCACTGGCACTGGTCCATCTGGGCTTATTTAAAAGAAGTCTTAGTGTGTCATTATAAGCCACCTTCAATCTATGAAGACCGGCTTTTTTAAAATTGCACCACAAATGTGCTGTATACAGTGATGTACAATATGACCTAAACAAGTTAATTTTCACTTCATCAGAACAGAATGCAAACTTACGAGCAAGGATATTTGCCTGAGCATATATAATAATAATAATAATAATAAATTCAATTTATACCGCACTTTTCATTAATAAAAATCTCAAAGTGCTACAACAATAAAAACAAGTGATAAAATCAAATAAAATCAATAATGGTATTAACTAAGATTAAAAACAGAATCATGTGGAGGCAGAATAGGCCTGCTTAAAAAATAAATAAATAAATAAATAAAACAAGTGATAAAATCAAGTAAAATCAATAATACTATCAACCAAGATCAAAGATAAAATCATGCGGGGGCAGAATAGGCTTGCTTAAAAAGAAAAGTCTTTAAACCGCTTTTAAAGTCAACCAGTGACTGTGGAGCTCTCAGGCAGTCAGGAAGGGAGTTCCATAGGCGGGGGGCAGCCACACAGAATGCCCTGTCTCCCATGGTCCTTAATTTGGTTCGTGGAATGTGAAGTAGATTACTGTTCTGTGATCGTAGAGACCGGGTGGATGAATATGGTGCAAGAATGTCCTTTAGATAGTCAGGTGAAGTTCCATGTAAGCATTGATGTGTAATGAGAGCAGTTTTGTATTGAATTCTGTAGGTGACAGGAAGCCAATGGAGGTTATGGAGAATGGGTGTAATATGTTCAAATTTACGAGCTCTCAATAAAATCCTTGCTGCACTGTTTTGAATATATTGAAGTTTCTGAAGGTTTTTGCCAGGGATTCCAATAAACAGGGAGTTGCAGTAGTCGAGCCTGGAGGAGACAAAGGCATGGACGAGTTTCTCATTCTCATTCGAACCTGACGGTAAATGTCCTCATCATCAGACCGACGGTCTGTCAACACATGACCCAGATACTTTACTTCATTTGCAACATTCAATAAAGTCCCAGACAGCTTAAAAAGTGGAAACACACTATTTTTGTCCTCTTTAGTGCGACAAATCAAAATGAGACTTTTAGAGGGGTTGAATATGATATCATGTGTCTCACCATATGCTGAACAGACATGAAGCAGCTTCTGAAGACCAGCTGAACTTGGACTAAAAACCACTAAGTCATCAGCATACATAAGATGATTGATAATTGTATCTCCAACCATGCATCCAGTTCTACACAGGTTTAGCTGCTTAGAGGTATAAAACCGTGGTCCGCCTTCGAAGATGTGTGTGTTGGACTTGTGCTTGGTGAGAGGTCTGTTGGTCGCTGTAAGGTTTATTCTTATAATGTACAATAAACCTGCCTAAAACTTGCACATTCGTTTCAGAGCTTCCCTTCAACTTTTGAACCGCAACAATTTGGTGATCCCGACGTTGAGAAGTGTGAGGTTTGGCCTGAAACGGAAGCCGATTGAGGGCTTCCCCCACGAGTGGCGGAGCAAGCTGCAGCCAAGTGGCGCCTCTTCATTCAGGTGAGCAGATCTTCCGTTTATAACTAAATGTCTGCTATTGAAAACGCTAAATTTACCTTGGCTGTATGTCTGTTCTGTCTACGGGTGGGCAAAAATTACACCGTAGTGTAGCTACGGTTTTTTGGGTTAGCGTTAACAGTTAAATAACGTGAACCACTGTTGGTATTTCATTTGAATGTGCATTTTTTTTGCTGTTTTCGTACATATAAGTAAAGTATAAAGCACATAGTCCACACACACAAAGGGTGAGTGTATGAGTGCCTAAGTTTGCGTTTTTTCCCCATCTATGAGCTCCGGCCTGTTGGCTGGGAGACTTTTTTATTTGTTTATTTTATGGGCTCCGGGAGCTGTGGGGCTGAGGTCAGAGGTGAACTCCGGGATTTATTCGCCGTAGAGTCGCACTGGCTTTCATCCAGCACACGGCTTGCCGTACAGAGTGGTTTGGGTCGCTCCGGGTTCACAAGAGTTGCCGAGAAGGTGATTTAGTTCACAATCCGGGACCAGTGATCGCCGTTAGAGTCAAATCTTTTCTTCCCCTTCCCAGTTGAAGTTGATTGCCGTATTTTCTGGTGTATAGGTCGCAAATTTTTTATTTTTTCATTTATTATTTTTTTTATTTTCTTTTCTTTATTCGTTTTTTTTCCTTTATTTATTTTCTGTTTCATTTAGAGGCTTGTGGCCTGTACTCCGGTAATTGCTGTAAACACGCAAACTAAGGCAACAGGGAAAGATTTTTTATTTTATATATTGTTTCAGTGGGTGTATTTGCCGGCAGTAGGTCAAATTGTGAAGTCTAATAGTGACTGCCACTGCTGTGCTCTGGGGTGGCATTTTTATTGGGTGTTTTAGGAGGGTGATTTAAAACAGGCAGTTTCTTGGTTGGCTACTGCAGCTGTCCATGGTCCTGGCTGGAGGTTTGCTCACTTCACCCTTGTAAAACACGTGTACTGTATAACATTATTATAATGTCTGACATACCTATACAAACTTGGAAGAATTGTGCCCTTGGCACATTAGGATCTGTTTTGCATGAGTTATGGGTTTCATGGAGTCGGAAGGTAGCTGTCAAGAATGTTCTTGATGAGAAAAGACGTTTAGTTTCTTGGGTGAATAACATGTGTCGGTCAGGAATGTTTCCTGTTGTGGATGACCTGTCTCCATCTGCTGTTGGACAGAAATCTGCTTGAGAAGTGTGCACAGGGCAGTTTCACAGAGACAAGTTGTTGGCTCACATTCAGTTTTATGGCCGTCAACAGATAAGACCTTAGTGCCTGACACCACAGGGCCCCCACCTCTTCCTCCTTCCATGCTCGTACCAGGGAAGAGACATCTCCTTGAGGTTACCCCCCCCCCGCTCCCCCGCGCCTGTAACACAGCTGCCCCTGAGTGAGGTGAGTTCACTGGACCATTCTGTAAGTTCTGGTCCAGGGAACGGCTCAGATTTATTGTTTGTTCGTTTAAGTTCAACGCTGCTGTTGGAAAGACTCCACAGTTAAGTAGTTAGTTAATTGATAGTTCACGGTTGGGTTGTTTTATTTTTTTATTGTTGCTGTGACTGTTTGTGCTATTTTATGAAAACATGGAGGCTGAAAAGGCGCACGTTATGGTCATGACTGGCAGAACGGAGACATGCCTTGAAGCTCAACGGCCTTGTGCTTCCCCCCGCTCCTCCTCCTCCTCCTCGTCCTCCCCCGTATGCACCTGTGGGATTAAATCCACACAACCAAATGCCATTGACGGAGCTATCATCCATAAATCTGGCAGAGCTCTCACTTGGTTCTGAACACACTAGATCCAGCTCAGACTTGCTTCTCGTTACAGGGGGTATTTTACAGACAGAATCAGCAGAAAATAGGAATATGGTACAAGACCATGTGCAAACATTGATGGGTGGTATTCACACCACTCCTGGCTCTGTGGGTGAACAAAGGGGAGGTGATGTGTTTCGTCCACCGTCCTCTGATGCTTCTTTCAGCGTGACATCTTTGGGGGCTTCATATGACTCCGTGCCACTGACCTGTCCTGGTCCAACTGCTTGTCCTGACCTCAGGCCTCCTGCCACAACTTTTGATAAGGTCACTGGCTGGCAGCGAGGAAATTCAGGTCGATTAAATAGAATTGCTGATAATGTTCACACATGCCTTGACGCAGCGCCTCCTGCTCAATTCATGTTACCTCTCGTTTCTTCCACCACAGCTGAGGGAGTCCGCAAACAGACTTACACGCCTTTTAGTTTGCAGGATACTGAGTTGATCCGTCAGCGTTTGCCTGATATCCAGAAAGGAGGTTCGGCTTGGATCCGCGCTTTTCTGGAGGCATGCGCCGGAATTGTGCCATGTCTGGGTGATTGGAGGAGGGTTTTCACAGCATGCACGTCGTTTGGTAGTTTGACTGAAATAGAACAGGCTGCTGGGACTAAATTGGACCCAGACAGTGACACACTGCACGACCACGTTCAAATTTTATGGCCAATTATACGAGAGAAATATCCGACGTCTATGAAATCTTCAGACTTGTGTGAGATTCCTCCGGCTGTTACAGAACGGGGCACGACCTACTTATCTAGAGTTAAGCTCTTGTGGGAAAATAGAACTGGAAATGATCCAACGATTGATCCTACGACTCAACTGTTGTTCAGAGGTGCTGTAGAGAGCTCTCTGTCTGATGATGTTAAGAAGAGTTTGGCGTCTGTTGTTGGCCTGACAAAGATGGATTATGATTTATGGGCAGCCCACATTGTTCATTTTATTGATCAATCTTTTGATAAGAGGGAGTCTGATGACAGGGAATTAAAATCCCTTGAAACTCAATTAGCTAAGGCCCAATTAAAAGACATACGTGACAAACTTAATTTCACAAAGGTGAATGCAATTCAGATGCCCCAGGTTCAGGGTCCTCCTACATCATCTGATAATTCATATCAACAGAGACCTCTGGGCCCATCCACATCCTGGCGCAGGGGTCGGTACAAACGTCCGAGGGGCAACCCTCGACCCACGGACAGGTGCCACCGGTGTGACGGGGTGGGACATTGGCATTTTCAATGTCCGACCAAACAGGATTTATCGAGACAGGAGGTGAAACCAGCTCGTTATCCACATGACGTATATTCACCACCACCAGATAATACTCCACATGGCCCTATGCCGGGAGCCAATAATCAGGCCCCAGGCCAATATCCTATCCAATAGGGGTGCCCTGGTCCGGCAGTAGGTGGCGTCTTGTATTTGGAGCCTTTTTGGTATCGTTAACCATTAACGGCCGAAATCACATGTGTATGGTTGATACAGGCGCCAGGTATTCGTCAGTTAACACGTCGCTCCCACGATCAAGCCAGAGGAGTGGCCGCTCTCGTGTGGAATAATCTGCGCTTTGAACACTCCTTCCTGATTTCTGACATATGTCCAGTGAACTTGATTGGACGAGACATTCTGTGTGATCAGAACGTGACTTTGATGATGAGTCCTGACAACGTCCAGCTGAGTTTTCCTGATGGAACTGTTCAGTACTGTGCTACAGTGAAAAGCTCCATTCATCAGATGCTCCAGGTTGAAGGGACTTCTGCTGAGTCTGGTCCAGCCGAATTTCAAGCTGAAGTTTGGTGGGGAGCAGTTCCTGACTTTACAACTACGCTCTTGTACGACACACTGCAGAGCTGGAACGCCTGGATTAATGTCATAAGATCTTATGACATGCTTCCTGATGTGGCACATTGCACGCTGAACTATGACCTTTGTGGTGATGGGGACTACGATGTGCTCTGGACAGGACTGCTTGAACATTGTCAAGAGACTGGTGAATTTCCAGTGGCTGAAATCATGGACATTTATGTGGCCCCGGAGGGAGTGGTGGCAGGTGTGAAGTTGCCTGCAACGTTACTGCAACTGTATATGCTTGGCGATGTATCAGCTCCACATGTGTCATTGATGGTTGTATCTGGTGCCGATGCGAAGAATTTAGGTCCTGTGATGAGACGCTGTCTGGCTGTAAGGGAATGGGTGCCTACACAAAATCCACACTTACACTATTCTCCAGAAACTGATACTTACAGGATCACACACAGATCATTCACATTATTGTTACCTGAGAAACATTCTCTGCCTAGATCACATGGCGGAGAAAACACAGACCATGTTGATACGGACAAACTGTTAGCCAGTTTGCCTGATACACTTTGGGCCAGGAGTTCTACAGATGTGGGCCTGCTGAGTGTCAACCCTGTATCGATCGTCCTGAAGCCAGGCACGGTTCCAATCTATAAACATCAATATCGACTCCGACAAGAGCAGATTGACGGTATAGAGCAAACTATTAAGGGTTTGCTGGAAGCTGGTGTGTTGCAGCCCACTGTTTCGAGCTGGAACACACCTCTACACCCGGTACCAAAAGCTGATAAATCTCATTACCGTTTAGTTCATGATTTGAGGCCTATAAATAAGGTTGTTGTTCCATCTAATTATGGTACTCCAAATCCTTATGTTATGATGAATGCTATTCAGCCAGAACACAAGTTTTTTACTTGTATTGACCTGGCGAACGCGTTCTTTTGTGTGCCTCTGGACGCTGGATCAAGGGATCTGTTTGCATTTACCTTTAAGGGGAAACAATTCACGTACAGTAGATTACCTCAGGATTCGTGGATTCGCCCTCTTTGTTCAATAATGTATTAAAGCAAGTCCTTGCTGATTTGCCTTTGCCACCGGGAGTGGTTTTAATCCAATACGTCGATGATATTCTGATAGCAGCTCCGACTTCAGAAGCTATTATGCTGGCATCTGAAGCTTGTGCTTCGACATCTAGCCCAGTGTGGTTTTAAAGTGTCAAAACACAAATTACAGGTGGGTCGTTCAAAAGTTCAGTTTTTGGGTAGGCTCATCTCTGGCTCTGGCCTGCAACTGACGCCATCTCAGAAAAGCTCCATTTTAAATCATTCTAAACCAGCAAATGTTAGGATGATGTTAAAATTTTTGGGGCTGATCAATTACAGTAAGAACTTCATTCCTGATTTCAGCCGTAAGGTGGCTCCTCTGCGGAACCTCATTTCGGCTGTGGGATATAAAAATTTTGTGTCCCCACTGCAGTGGACGGAGGAAGCTGACAGGGCATTTGTGGAGATTGAACTAGCTTTGTTTGATGCGTGCTCTCTGCAGTGTCCAGATTACTCCTGGCCATTTCACTTGGTAGTGGATGAAAAAGACGGATTTGTGAATGCCGTCTTGTTTCAAAGAGGGAAGCTGACTGAGAGACTACACGTTTTGATGTATGAAAGTGCACAATAAGATCAAATTCTGACCCTTCTCAATGTATTGTACAGCAGGTACGAGACGACTTGGCTGAGCTGAGCGCGTCTGAGGGGCTGGGCGCATCTTAAGGACTGGGTGTGTCTGAGGAGCTGGGAGTTACATCTGTACAGAGTGACACTGCATCTCGACCAGTTCCAGGGCCTGATACAACTTGAGGAAAAACTCAAAACAGACTTAAAATAACATTACATAAAAAGGGGACGTTGTTTGTTGTACATAATTGTTACAGGAAGAATGAATTTCCTAGCGGTGAGGTTAGGTGTGGTAACCACTTTTGGAATATTGTTTACAGGTCTCACTCTGTGGGTTGCAACGACAGCTAAGACAGGCTCCCCTGAAGTTGTTCACGACAATGTCAACAGATCTTGTGATGAGGACCCTAACTTCTTGCTCAGAAGAGGGGAAGGTGGAGAGTTTGCTGGCATGATGCAGAGAAGGAAGGTAAATGTTTTCTTTGTCCTGGAGACCGAGTGGAAGGGCAGCAAGGCTCACGGTGTTGGAGCAGGATTAAAGCTCTCTTACTTTGGTGTGGATAGTGGAGAAGATGGAGTAGAGGTTGTGTTGAAGGAGGTGTTGACATAGGATGTCGTGGTGGTGTGACATGTGTCTAATGGGGGATGTGTCTTATGGTTGAAGTATTACGTCTAATGCTAGGCAGTTGGGTTCGGATGTTTTGAGTTTTTTATACTGTATAGTTAAACACACCATTTCAAATAACTAATTAGATCAACATTTTAACTCTTCATACAGTGATGAGAGCTGGAAACAGTTATACATTTGATAAGTTATAGAATATCATTTTAATAAGTGCCTAAAAACAGGTTGGATATGAATGTTTGGGGTAATTTATACAGATTTAGTGCTGACTTTTTCTTATTTTTCATTTACAGGTCAATTCTGGACTGCTGATGATCTGTCAGCCCTGTGACAGAACGTGTAAGATAAAATTGTGAATAATTTATATTTGAAAAGGGGAAATGCACTTTACAATGTTTCCACAGCTGTGATGGACAAACAGAGGAACCTTACCATAACTGGGTTTACATTCCTCCCCTTTTTCAGCGGATTAATTAATGTTGAATGAATGTTTAATGTTGCAGTGTGAACAATGAAGGGAAGATCTATTTCCCTGCACCATTTTTTATCCTACAGGTAAAGGTGTGGAACATGCAGCAGAGCAGAACTAATCACATTAACTAACCAACTAATATTAAATGCCAAGGATTTCTCAATATTTGTTGAAACCTCTCAATTGTTGTTTACACCGTATGTTGAAGTTACATATGATTATTCTTACGCCTGTGAAGAATGAATGTGAGGATGAGTCAGACAGAATGTGAATGTCTCAGACAGATTAATGAGAATATATATGTTTGTGCCTTGTGAATGTGCAGTTCAATAGTTGTGCGTTCATAGATTTTTGTAAAAATTATAGGGTTTTCACTACTTTTCCATATATATAATTTAGTTTTATCAATTTTGATTCTTAGAGAATATAATTAGCTGCACCTTAGTTAAGGGGTATCAGAGCAGCCTAGCAGTGGATTCTACTGATAGGAAGTTGTTTGTGATAAACATTTTGGTACAGAAGATAATATATATATACAGTATATGGATGTGAATAAGATAATTGAGTTTAACAGGTTATGGAAGGATTTTTGTGTTTTCTGTTCTGATCAGTTTAATCATAGGTTTAGTGTTAATTTTCTGAATGTGGTCTTAGCCCTTATCGCAGACATCTCTGAATAAGAGCAGTTGAGCTTTTTCTCAGATATCAGACTAGTCAACAGAGTAGTGTAGGGTTTTTCTCCTCACAGGTGTCTATGATGATGAAGATGAGATGGCCTGACTTGGCTAAAGCATAGTTTAGATTCTTTGCTAAGGATAACATATACCAGAAATGGAGCAGAGTATATGCAATGTTTTGAAGTTGTTAAGAGTTGATAAATCAAATTTTGGGAAATTTAAGGGTTTTTGAGAAAGTATTGAATTTATAAGATCAAATTAAAGTCCAGTTGTTTTTTATTGAACGCCTTTTTAAAGGTATTGAATTTAACTTCATTATTCCTGCATATACCCTGTTGAGGCGTGATATTTGATAGGAGGGACAGTCCGCTTCATTTTATTGTTTTGTTTTTATTTTTTATTTTGTTTTATGGTTTCATTTTTACATTTATTTTTGTTTGTTTTTGTTTATTCTTTATTACATATCCCGTTTGTTTTGTTTATTTCTTATTACATTTATTTGTTGTTTTGTTTGGTTTATTTCTTATTACATTTATTTGTTGTTTTGTTTGTTTTGTTTATTTCTTATTACATTTATTTGTTGTTTTATTTTATTCTTTGTTTTTGATTGAATTCTTTGCTTTTTGTTACATTTATTTTTTAGATTGTTAGTTTTGTTTTGCGTTTCCAGCATATAAGCTCTGACGGTTACCGTATATTTTCTGTTTAGTTTTTATTACCATTTATATTATTGCTTATTTTATATGAGGGTTTTATATTCTGGGTGGGTAACTTAGATGTAATATTGCTGTGGGAGGGAATGTTAGAGATTTCCAATGTGTATCAAGTTTTTAATTGCATTCTCACATAGAACATATAGGATTTTGTTGACATGATGTTTGTCATGTCAAAAGGGGAATTGAAATATATTTCTATCAGTATTACATTACACCCACTATGCTCCATTATTTGTATTCACTTAATTCTGCCTTATAATGTGAAATGTGACACTAGGCAGAACGTTTTTCTCTCGGGCTTTATTTCCAATAGGGAAGAGTTTTTCAGTTACACGCCTGCACATGCAACACACCCAACATTTGATGATTGACATACAGAGCTGATAGCTTGTTGGCTGAGAGGCGGATCACTCACAGAGTAGGGGAAGTTCTAGGGCGGTTCCAAGGCGGTTCGGTTCCAGGATTGGTCCCACGAGGTGATGACGTCATCTAGAGGTATAAAACCGTGGTCCGCCTTCGAAGATGTGTGTGTGTGGACTTGTGCTCGGTGAGAGGTCTGTTGGTCGCTGTAAGGTTTATTCTTATAATGTACAATAAACCTGCTTAAAACTTGCACATTCGTTTCAGAGCTTCCCTTCAACTTTTGAACCGCAACAGTACTTTAGTTAATTTCCAGAATAAAGTAATCTGTTCATGTAGCTGGTAATACTTTATGTGAGTGTGTGCCTTCTTCCAGAGAGTCTCAGAAGTTTGTGGAGAAATATGAAGGAGCTTTGGGGAAAGGCAAAGGCAGGAAGCTGTATGCGTACAAGGTTATGATGAGCAAGGCAAGTTGACGGTGGATTTCACTTGATACAAATATTTCAATTTATTCAGTTAAAACTGGGATTAAAACACAAAAAACATTCATGTCATTAGAGGTGGATGAAGTTCCAACGAGACTTTGAAAACTTCAAAACCGCCTGCATCCCATGGGAGATGAAAATAAAAGAGATTGAAAGTAAGTTTTCCTCATGAGAATGTTTTAAGCAAGCGGGTGGTTTTAAGACCAGACATATTTCTCTGACAAACGATGTCCGTTATGTATTCAGGTCATTTTGGCTCCTCGGTGGCCTCATACTTTATCTTCCTGCGGTGGATGTACGGCATCAACATGATCCTGTTTGGACTGACCTTTGGCCTGGTTATGGTACCAGAGGTATGTATCTGAAATGTACACATTTATTAATTCATCTCAGGATGATTCTCTCTTAGTTAGGATTAATGTTAACCAAGACCAATTAAACAAAACAAAGTATAAGTTGTTGTGCTCTATTTGAGTTGAATGTCTGTGAGTATAAAAGTTGGACTGTCAGGATCTGTTTTGGTTTGTTTCTGTTTTCTTGTTCTTTTGTTCAGTTCTGTTCCTTGTGTTCTCTTTTCTCTGTGTCATTACTCACTTTTCTTTAGTCCGTTTCTTCTTCCCCAGTCATCTTGCCACACCCAGCTCCACCTTCTCCCGGTTTCATTTAGTCACAGATGCCATCAGCCTCAGTCCATATGTTCAGTCATTTTCATTTACTTACCAGTCAAGCTTTATTGGATTTTTTTTTGTACCATGTCCTCCTGATGTTCTTTGTGCTCCGTGATTGACTCCTCGTGCTTCCCTGTACAGGTAGATTTTATTACTACATCAGTGTTTTGTTTAAAAAAAGTTTTTAGTTATTTCTTCAAGCTGCTTGTGTCTGTCTGCATTCTGGGCCTGAACTTTCCACCAACCCTGACATGGATGTTATTGATGATGATGATGATGATGATGATTAGTTAAGATAGATTTTAATATTACTCACAAAGTACTGGGACAAGATATATCTTCTTAAACTAGATTTAAATGCATGACAAAAATAAAACAGGGCCCTGAAAGGAGCCTTGTGGGACTCCGAATGTAAGTACACATGGGCGTAACAGCCGCGGGGTACGCGTGGGACATGTCCCCCGCACTTTCCATATCTGTGCCCTCTGTCCCCCGCACTTTTTTGAACCATTACAACTGTCTAATCTACTAATAAGATGCGGTAACTCGTTTTTCCGAACTGTCTTTAAACGCACCATGAACGGCACACGCTTATTGGCCCGCCCTCCGAGCAGAAGCGGAACCAATGCACCGATACCAGCCTTGTTTACGTATCGATCCAACCCATGATGCACGTTGGCTTCAAACTATGGGATGGATTTCCTGAACGGAGGCGTGTCTCATGAACCCAGAGTAACAAGACCCGCCTCACATTCAGGAAATCCAGTTCATAGTTTGCAGGCAGCTACAAGCGTGAGGGGCTGACTGAGTACTCTGTTGGGTTTGTTTTGGCATCGTTTTGAAAGAGCGGGTCGTTTGTTTATGGATTGTTTTCATGGA
>JBBPBX010081672.1:0-15898 GCA_038048925.1 Garcialebias charrua | reverse complement strand
CACACACACACACACACAAAAACAAGATTCTCACTCTTTGGCTTTTTGAAAAGTTGGCAGCCCTGGTTTTATGTACAGAGTTTGTACCAACAGGAGACACAGATCAGTTTATATTTTGAAAGAACCTCGCAAGCGCGTGCAAAACCGAACCGCGTGAGCGCTGATTTTTTGAAGTGGAGGCTGCTGGACCGAAGTATAATATTGAACAATTTTACTAGAAATTACAACCATACCTGTTAGAGAACAAACATGTGGTTGGTGGAGGTCTGACGTGAAGCTCCTGCTCCTACACAGAAAACACACACACAGTCACGAGACTAGATTATCCAAGCACGCGACAACGAGACGTAGCTGCTAACAGCTACACATGCTAACAGCTACACACGCCAACAGCTACAGACGCTAACAGCTACAGACGCTAACAGCTACAGACGCTAAAAGCTACAGAAGCTAACAGCTACAGATGCTAATAGCTACAGATGCTAATAGCTACAGATGCTAACAGCTACAGATGCTAATAGCTACAGATGCTAATAGCTACAGATGCTAACAGCTACAGACGCTAACAGCTATAGACGCTAACAGCTACAGACGCTAACAGCTACAGATGCTAACAGCTACAGACGCTAACAGCTACAGATGCTAACAGCTACAGACGCTAACAGCTACAGACGCTAACAGCTACAGATGCTAACAGCTATAGACACGAACATCTACAGATGCTAACAGCTACAGACGCTAACAGCTACAGCTGCTAACAGCTACAGACGCTAACAGCTACAGACGCTAACATCTACAGATGCTAACAGAGTGAACTAACTTACTCTTGTTGAGGACACAATTTACTCAGCACTCAAGTCCTCTCATCGGTTCGTTGCATGTGTGGAGGAAAGACTCTATCCTAAACCAGATAATACAATAATTTATTAAGCTTCCAGCTTGAAGGAGACACTAACCAAGCAGGATTACAGAAACAGAAAATCCACACAGAGTATTTATACTTAAAGACTACACCCAGAAATGTTACAAAACACATTATTCTAGCACACATCACTTAATTCATTTCTTGTCCAGCAACAGTTTGCAGCTTCCTTATTTGGAGTTGTTTTTGACTAAAAGAAGTTTCTGTTACTGAAACATTCTGTCATGAAACCAATCCTAGTTTTGCTCATCTTGAGCGGTTGGTCAGCATTCTTCCCATTTCATTCAACAGGGAGTGGCTGCAACTTGTCAAACTAAATCAGTCCCACAGACACCTCCACACTCTCCACAGACAAGAAGCTGCAGTGTTACAAGCCTCTGGCAGCAGCACTTGGAACTAAATCACAGAATAAAGTACTGTATTTGACTCACGAGAAGTCTTTTTACATTAGTAATAGAAATAAATCACGGAGCTAAATCCAGACGGAGCTTCTCATCACGAAGGAAAAAAAAGAGGCCAAGCTGGCGCCTGATTTAGCCCCACGTGCAGCTTCATTTGGTGCTCACAGCATTGGAGTGGTCATTTAGGATTTCAATAAAGCTGGTAAATCCAGTTCACTTTATGGATCTGAGTCAATCTAATGAGTCACTAAAGTAACCCGGTTCACTTTATGGATCTGGGTCAGTCTAATGAGTCACTAAAGTAACCCGGTTCACTTTATGGATCTGGGTCAATCTAATGAGTCACTAAAGTAACCCGGTTCACTTTATGGATCTGGATCAGTCTAATGAGTCACTAAAGTAACCCGGTTCACTTTATGGATCTGGATCAGTCTAATGAGTCACTAAAGTAACCCGGTTCACTTTATGGATCTGGATCAGTCTAATGAGTCACTAAAGTAACCCGGTTCACTTTATGGATCTGGATCAGTCTAATGAGTCACTAAAGTAACCCGGTTCACTTTATGGATCTGGATCAGTCTAATGAGTCACTAAAGTAACCCGGTTCACTTTATGGATCTGGATCAGTCTAATGAGTCACTAAAGTAACCCGGTTCACTTTATGGATCTGGATCAGTCTAATGAGTCACTAAAGTAACCCGGTTCACTTTATGGATCTGGATCAGTCTAATGAGTCACTAAAGTAACCCGGTTCACTTTATGGATCTGGATCAGTCTAATGAGTCACTAAAGTAACCCGGTTCACTTTATGGATCTGGATCAGTCTAATGAGTCACTAAAGTAACCCGGTTCACTTTATGGATCTGGATCAGTCTAATGAGTCACTAAAGTAACCCGGTTCACTTTATGGATCTGGGTCAGTCTAATGAGTCACTAAAGTAACCCGGTTCACTTTATGGATCTGGATCAGTCTAATGAGTCACTAAAGTAACCCGGTTCACTTTATGGATCTGGGTCAGTCTAATGAGTCACTAAAGTAACCTGGTTCACTTTATGGATCTGGGTCAGTCTAATGAGTCACTAAAGTAACCTGGTTCACTTTATGGATCTGGGTCAGTCTAATGAGTCACTAAAGTAACCCGGTTCACTTTATGGATCTGAGTCAGTCTAATGAGTCACTAAAGTAACCCGGTTCACTTGAGTCGTTCACTCTTTGTTTGTTTCGGATCAGCACAGAGAGTAAGAAGTAACTCCTTTATCTTCCAGAAAACTGCTACTAACTTGTAACAAAGTCACTGGAGAGAAAGAATAAAGACACAAACCTAAAAGATGCAGTTGATGGTTGGGACTGAAAACAGCATCTAACATGTGTCTTGCTCCGTTTGTTCCTGAGCTGCAGCTCTACTTCCAAAATCCTCAGACTTTTCTTCTTCCTCTGCTTCCAGCTGTTTGAGCCGCTGTCTCCACATCTGTTCACTTCCGGTCAGCAACATTTACAGATGTTACAGCTCAATTTAACGTTCACTTCAACTCATTTGAGCAGCAGTCGAGAGAAAAGGCCTTCAGCTCGTAGCTACGGAGCAGAACAACAAACACTGACGTCACAACTGAGCGACTTCTGGTGTCACTTCCGTTAGCTGCTGCTCTTCAAAATAAGAGCTCAAACTGATCTGTTCTTCAGCTCTACATCATTCAGTTTCTGTGATCCCATGGCAACTTGTAAATATTTCACTGAATTTAAACCCATCTGATGTAGTTTAAGAAGGATTAGTATACTATTTAAACAACACATATTCTAGAATAATAAAGTTCACTTTGCATTTCAAATGTGGTATTTTTTCTTAAATATTGGGTTTATCTTCTCAGGTGTCAGACACTGTTAAGATATATTCATAAAAATATACAAATCAATAAAAAGAACATTCATATTTCTACTTTAAAACGTTTTGTTTTTTTCAAATGTAATGTTTTAAAGTACAGCTGTGAGGAGTTGATCCAGATCTATAGATCAATAGATATCAGTTGTGCATTAGAAGAAACAGCTGCTGTGCAGATGTGTGTGGGGCAGATCACATCTGTGTTCAGCAGCATCCAGTTTGCCTCATGCAACAGGTCAGAGAGAGTCCTGTCCAGCACCTCAAAGGTGAGACAGGTCTGCCCCATGTACTGGAACCAGTCCTAGAACTGGACCAGGTTACAGGCTCTGTGTTCAGGACACTGATCATGTTCATCAGGAACATCTGGAAAACAAGACGAGGACACAAACTAGATGATGTCATGAAAGATGAGCAGCTTGTGGTGCATCTTCAAGCAGAGCAGAAAGAAAAGTGTTGAATCTTCATGAACACACGTCTGGGATCAACCTCTTTATCAGAGTCCTGGAAACATCTGGATCCTTCTTCAGGATCTGAACAGCTGCTGTCTCCTTGGTCTTCAGGCTCAGACATTTGTCCACTTGGACAAAAACAGCCTTCAGCAATAAACTCCAGGACGGAGTGATGAGAGGAGCCGCCGAGCAAAGTTTGACCAGCTTTAATGTGTCAGCTTTAGTCAGTGTGACTGTGGACAGAAACTTGTTCAAGTTCTTTTTTCTTTTTGTCATTCCAGACACATTTAAATCACAGAGACATCAAATCACATTTCTTCATCAAATAAACAACAATCAGGTAGAAAAACTGTCATCAAGTCCTAAAGTTCAGCCATTCTCTTAGAAAAAACATCAAATAGTTGTGTAACCTCATTACATGTTGTATAAATATAGAATACAGGCTGATCCATGAATCAAATGAGATCAACTTTATTAAACGGGGCTAGAACTAACTTTAAAAAAATGTGCTTGGATGGGGGTTAAATTATGTATGTGCATATGAGCTTTTTAAAGTGGTTCTAACCCATACATCTCATCTCATACATCTTCTCCTACATGTCTTTGCGTGAGTGCAGCTACAGTGTGCGCTCTCAGGACATGATTACCTGCAGTGTTCCGCAGTGAGGACTGAACTTGGAAAAAGGGCCTTCTCCTACTCCGCTCCTGCTTCATGGAATATCTTACAAAAAGATCTGAAGCTCTCGACCTTGACTTCTCTAAATGGTTTTTAGAATCTGTTGGAATCCTGGCAAAAACCAATGCAGATGTGTGTTGGGGAGGTATGTGGCCTCATCTCTCTCACCCAGTAGGACGAGCCAGCGAGGTGCTCCCCAGGTTGAGCCAGGTGAAGAAGAAGAAGTGTTCGTGTGTAAATCCATTCATTCTGTTTCTGGTTTTGACGCTCGAAGGATTAAAGGCAACTGCTTGCAGATCAGTTTGTTTCTCCTTCTTCACACGCCTCAGTGGTGACCCCGCGTGAAATATGTCAAGATCAGAAGAGGATGTTGTTTCTTCGTCGGACCCTGCCGCCGCGACGTCGGCCCAGCTGTTGCAGCCGAACCCAGCCGACTTTGCTCCCGCAGCGAGTGTTAAGCTCCCGGAGTTCTGGCAGAGCGACCCGGTTTCGTGGTTCCAGCACATCGAGGCACTCTTTCGCCTCCGAGGCGTGAACGCAGATGAAACCAGGTACTTCTTGGTCGTGTCGGCTCTGGATATGCAGTCAACCCGCAAAGCCATGCCGCTGCTGCGCGACCCGCCGCACGTGGACAAATATGGCGCCCTCAAAGAGTTTCTGCTTCGAAGGTACACTTTGACTTCAACTGAGAGGGCTGATAAACTGCTATCGCTGCCGGGTTTGGGTGACGGCACGGCTGTGAACATGATGGACAAAATGCTGTCGCTACTTGGTTCAGACGACGGGGGTTTCCTTTTCCCTCACATTTTCCTGCGCCAGCTTCCGTCGCAAGTGAGGGCTACTTTGGCCAATTCCCCTTGTTTATCTACCGGTGATTACCGGGGTTTGGCGGAGGAGGCGGACCGGGTCCTGCTGGCTACCAGACGGTTCGCGGTGCAGAGTACATCGGTGGAGCCGGAGCAGACGGAGATGGAGGAGCCAGCGGCGGTTTCAGCTGTTGGCGCGCGAACTCGGCGGGGGAGCTCCCTTTGTTTCTACCACCGGAGGTTCGCAAACAAAGCTAAGCGCTGCATCCCACCATGTGCATGGGTGTCGGGAAACGAGGAAGCCGGCGCTCAGTAGCAGCTGTGGGCGCTGGCGAGCGAGGTGAGCTGCTCTTCGTCACAGACTCCCTGTCAGGACGTCGTTTTCTGGTTGACTCTGGTTCCCAGAAGAGTTTGGTCCACCCTGTTGGACCTGAATTAGCAGGCCGAGGCAGTGGCCCACTGCTAACTGCTGCTAACGGTTCTCCCATTGGAACTTTTGGCACTAGACGGGCAACAGTTTCTTTCCATGGTCGTGAGTTTGAGTGGGATTTTGTTGTTGCCTCAGTGACTGTTCCTATTATCGGTGCAGATTTTTTATGTGCTCATGGACTGTTAGTAGATGTTGCTAACCGCAGACTTATTGACGCTGTAACTTTTGCAACTTTCCCATGTGTGTCTGGGGGGGCTGGGCCGCTAACTCATGCTAATGTTTTAGTTTCAGGAGATGTTTTTCAAGGTTTGTTGGCAGAATTCCCCTCTCTAACTACACCTGCTTTTTCCTCTTCAGAAACTAAACACGGGGTCGAGCATTTCATCCCTACTACGGGACCGCCCGTTTTCGCACGTGCACGCCGCCTCGACGCTGTTAAACTGGCCATCGCTAAAGAGGAGTTTGGTACCATGGAGAGGTTGGGTATTGTTAGACGCTCTAACAGCCCGTGGGCCTCCCCCCTTCACATGGTACCAAAAGCAGACGGGTCGTGGCGCCCATGTGGCGATTTTCGCCGTTTAAATAACGTGACGACGCCTGATCGCTACCCCATTCCGCACATTCAGGACTTTTCTGTTCGGTTGTCGGGTGCTTCCATTTTTTCTAAGGTGGATCTGGTGCGCGGCTACCATCAAGTCCCAGTGCAGTCCAGCGATGTACCTAAAACTGCAGTAATCACCCCCTTTGGGCTTTTTGAGTTCCTCCGCATGCCGTTTGGACTAAAGGGGGCAGCACAGACTTTTCAAAGGCTGATGGACTCCGTGTTACGTGGCCTCGATTTTGTGTTTGTCTATCTGGACGACATTTTGGTGGCCAGCTCGTCAACCGAGGAGCACCTGTTGCACCTGAAAGAAATTTTTCAGCGCTTGGATGCACATGGCTTGATCATTAATCCGGTTAAGTGCCAGTTTGGTTTACCGGTGATCGATTTTTTAGGTCATCGAATTTCCGCGCAGGGTGCAGTTCCATTGCCTGCCAAGGTGCAGGCGGTGGCAGAGTTCCCACGTCCTCTGGTGGTTAAAAAGTTGCAGGAGTTTTTGGGCATGGTGAACTTTTACAACAGGTTCATTCCCAATGCAGCCCATCTCCTGCAGCCTCTCTACGAGGCCCTGCGCTCGAGGAAGGCGACTGACACAGTGGTTTGGACCCCGGACCGGATCACTGCTTTTGATGGTGCTAAGTCCGCGTTAGCTAGTGCGGCACTCCTAGCCCATCCAGATTCAGAGGCCCCGATTGCGTTGACAACTGATGCTTCAGATATAGCTGTGGGGGCCGTTGTAGAGCAACGCGTTGGCGACGCATGGCAGCCGTTGGCATTTTTCAGCCGTAAATTGCGGGACTGCGAGCGCAAGTACAGCGTTTTTGACCGCGAGTTGTTGGCGCTATTCTTAGCTACACGGCATTTTCGTTTTTTGCTGGAGGGTCGTTCATTTACGGCTTATGTGGACCACAAACCACTCACGTTTGCAATGTCTAAAGTTTCGGAGCCCTGGTCAGCGCGTCAGCAACGGCACTTGGCGGCCATTTCAGAGTTTACAACGGACGTCCGCCATGTGGCTGGAAAATCCAACTCAGTGGCAGACTGTCTGTCACGGGTGCTCGTTTGTCCTGTGCTCCTCGGGGTAGATTTTTCTGCCATGGCCGCTGACCAACCGGGAGACGCTGATATAACTGCCCTTCGTGCCGGCGTTTCAGGGCTTAAGCTAGAGGAGGTCAAATTGGGAGAGGGCGGTCCTTTGATCCTGTGTGACGTTTCCACAGGCCGGACACGCCCAGTGGTTCCATCAGGTTGGCGCCGCCGCATTTTTGACTCTGTTCACTCTCTCTCGCACCCAGGTGTGCGCGCGTCTGTGAAACTAGTCAGCGCACGTTTTGTGTGGCCTGGTTTACGCAGAGAGGTGAGGAGTTGGGCAGCGGCTTGCGTGGCTTGTCAGCGTGCCAAGGTGCACCGGCACACTAAGGCACCACTGGAACCATTTCCCATTCCAGCCAAGCGTTTTGACCACGTGCATGTGGACTTAGTTGGTCCCCTGCCCCCATCACGGGGTTTCACACACCTGCTTACAGTGGTCGACCGCACAACCAGGTGGCCGGAGGTCGTTCCTCTTTCTTCCACAACTACCTCCGACGTGGCTGGTGCGTTCCTCTCCACTTGGGTTGCCCGTTTTGGTGTGCCCTCGGACATCACTTCAGACAGAGGTCCCCAGTTTATTTCAGGGCTCTGGTCCGAGATGGCGCGCTCCTTGGGGGTGCAGGTGCATCGCACTACCGCCTACCACCCTCAGGCTAACGGGTTGGTTGAACGTTTCCATCGGTCTCTTAAGGCGGCGTTACGTGCTGCGCTAACAGACGTTGGCTGGGTGGAGCGTTTGCCGTGGGTGCTGCTTGGGTTGCGATCAGCTCCTAAGGAGGACCTCAACGCTTCATCAGCCGAGTTGGTTTTTGGTCAGCCTTTACGAATCCCAGGGGAGTTTTTGTTAGACGCTGCCGCTCCGCGGTTCCCCGAAGCGGTGGACCACTATTCGCAGAGTAGTCTTTTGGTTCCGGGTCCTGTGCACCATTGTTTCCCGCAGGCGTTTGTGCCCACAGCACTCCGGTCTGCCCGTTTTGTTTTTGTGCGACGTTACGCCCACCGTTCGCCCCTTCAGCCTCCGTATGACGGGCCGTTTCGGGTGCTCGAAAGAGGCGCGAAAAGTTTTGTTTTAGACATGGGTGGGCGTAGAGAGCTGGTTACACTGGACCGCCTGAAGCCAGCCTATGTGTTGGTTGATGAAGAGGTGTTGCCGGCTCAGGTTCCTAGACGCGGCCGCCCTCCTGCTCGACCCCATCTTCCGTTTTCTCCCCCCAACTGTGTTCCTCCCCCTGTGGCACAAAATGTTGTTCCTGCACGGGTGCCAGCTGTTTCTCCGCCCCCGAGTCGACGCAGTCGGTTCGGCAGGTTGATTAGGCCCCCTGTGAGAGACTGATATGTTTTGTATTTGCCCTTCTGGGTGTTCGGGGGGGGGGCTGTGTGGTGTGTTGGTGAGGTATGTGGCCTCATCTCTCTCACCCAGTAGGAGGAGCCAGCGAGGTGCTCCCCAGGTTGAGCCAGGTGAAGAAGAAGAAGTGTTTGTGTGTAAATCCATTCATTCTGTTTCTGGTTTTGACGCTCGAAGGATTAAAGGCAACTGCTTGCAGATCAGTTTGTTTCTCCTTCTTCACACGCCTCACTACCTTATAATGTTTTGCTAGTTTTTTTGATACTTTGCTGTTTTTTTTTCTCTTTTGTTTTTGGGGGCTGCCATTGCATGTAAATGCATGGAAGCCACCTATTGTTATTGTGCTCGAACGTGTGTCTACATTGTCGTTGAGCGTTAATGCGGCCCGAACCACAATGTCTACCCCCACAAAAGTTATATCAAAACGACTGGCTCGGCCCCCTGATGTGTGCTATTACTTTTATTGGCATTTCGACTTACCATGGCAACGTAATTTGCGAACAAAGACGTAATGAATCTCCAAATCCAGGAACTAGTTGGTTACTGCCCACTTATTATTCTACACCAGAAAAAGTTATCTTTTTCAACTTTAATACGGACCGAACCACAAAGTGAACCCCCACAAAAGTTATATCAAAACGACCGGCCCGACTCAGAGATGTGTGCTATTACTTTTCTAAGCAATCGGAGTTACCATGGCGATGTATTTTGCTAACAAAGTTGCCATATTTCCCCATTGAAAATGAATGGGAGAACACTCCTCACACAAACTGCTGCTGTCAAGTCACATGATTTAGAATCTGATGAAAACATACTCACTGTTGGTACTGTTTGAAACTCATAGAAAGTATTTATCAGATGTATCTCTAGAACTGATTAACATTTGGAGCCATTTTGATTCAAGATGTCTGGCAACAGCCTGGCAGCCCTCGTCAAAGTTTCTCCGGAACTTTCTAGTATATATTTAGTATGTCTTTATAGTTTTTTAATGTCTTATTTTTCTACAGTAACTTTGGTCTAACCTCCAGTAACTTTGGTCTAACCTCCTATGTTTTTTTTGTTAACCTTTCGGGTGTTTTAATTCCTGGGAACCCCCTTCCCCCATTTACTTAATGCATCTTTTTATCTTTATATTTTACCTTTGTTTAATAAAGCAGATTTAAACAACAAGAGTTGACCAATGTGCTGAACAACAAACTCCAAAATAACATCCATAAACAACAAAGTGAAGGTGTTCAAACACAACATTTAAGAACAAGTCCAAATCTATTCTTAAAGGAGTCAATGAAAAAAGACTTGAGCTGCTAAAATCATTGGAAGCCAAAGGAAATGAACTTTTCAGTTTGAAACGTCTCAATCCAGAGGCTGAACATGATGGAGAGTAGAAGACTGTTGAGGCTCTTGTTGAATTCTTTCACTTTGAATTCTTCAACTTCACGTGGATCAAACTGGAACACATTTCTAACTATTTCACTCCTTTGATTCTGTCAAACAGATGTGAGCAAGAGGAAACAGCTGTTAAAGGAACACTGGCCTCAACCACCACATGCTGCTGAAATCACTTGTGGACAATATTTTCACTGATGATCCACAGAAAAGTCATCTTGTGTGCAGCGTTCAAAATGACTTTTCCTGCTGCGTTCATGTTTCCACTTTGTTTTCACAGCAGATGTTTGCAGCAAAGTGGACTTTATTTCAGCTGATGTGTCCCGAGTGTTTGAGTCTGAGACCAGAGACATGTTGGAGTCTGCTCACAAGAAACACTTCAATGAACACGTCCAGCTTCAAGTGTCTCACAGAAACCTCTGTTTGTCTTTCTCTAAAGTCTTCAGAGTGGACAATCAAATGATGTCCTCGCATCACTTTTCACATTTAGGACACAATTTAAAACAGCAGCACAAGCAGCTGTTTGATGAAACACTATGTGACTCCATGAAGCATCAAATATTCTACATTTAGCTGCTGATGAAGGAAAGAAAATCATTTTGACTTTGAAAACATCTCAACTCTGTGAGTTCAGTCAAAAAACACAAACACAAAAACACTTTTGGATGAAAAAACATTTGAGTGTTTCAAAACATGAAAGTAGTTTCTATGTTGAAACATTTCCAGATGTGTTTTTGAACTGTTCCTCTGGATCATTCAAACATCTGTTTCTTGTCTGTCTGTCCATCCATCATCTAAAGCCTGAGCTTCACAACCAAACATTTCTGACAAACACTGAACCAAAGGTTCACTTTGAAATGAAGCTTTGAACTATTTAACATCAACTTTCACATTCGTTAACAAAACTTTGTGATTTGATGGAAACATGAGTTTTGGAAACTTTAAAAATAAAAAGATTTAATTACAGTCATAAGATTTTTGATGTCCAAAGAATGATTTAGATTTAAATGTCTTTGTGTTTGACTATAAAATGGACAAAAATGTCTCCGTTGAGCTCAAACTGGTTTCTGTGGAGTTTTGGATCTTTTGAATCCAAATCATTGGATCTGTTGATGTTCACTGATTTACTAAACTCAAACCTCTGATGGATTTCTTGAAATGTGCGCAGGTTTCTGTGAGGAAAACATTGAACATTTACATTTGCAACAGTCGCTGGATGTGCTGAACAAAACGTTGAACTTTGTGAAAAACAAACATTTTATTTCTTGTATGTTTAGAAGTTCAGAGTAAAAACACTCAGCACAAAGTCATGAAGAGCGCTCCAACAAATCAGGAAGTCAAAAACTAAATCCTTCAAGTTTGTTCTCATCTCGATGCTTAATGCATTCCTCATTAAAGAATTATCAACCAAAATGGAGCCAGCTGCCAACTAGCATGTGTTTGTTTAGCTGCGGAAACAGCCGAAGTGACAGAAAATAGGTGAACAATGTTGACGTGTGTGGAAAAGTTGTTTGTGATGGAGAACAGTTTGAATTTGTTACTTTGTGTTTATGTTCTAATTTGTTGAGTAAAGTTTGGCAGCAGATAAATGATGACTTCTGTTTTATTATTATTATAGCTGCTTTACTCATTTTGTCTCTTTTATTTAGCGTTTAGCTGCAGATTCATTCTTATATTTCCACCTAAACGTCTTCTAGGAGATTCTACGCTTGTCCCATTCCTCCATATTTGTTGACCTCCACAGACTCCAGCAGACAAATGGAGCTCCATCATGTGACTCCAGTTTCCACATGATGTTTGTCACATTCAGCTGAGTGCTCTGTTTACACACAGTTTGTAGACACATTTCAGAATTACACATGAATATATGTGGAAAACTACCGGAGTCAACTCTTTCACACTGGAGGAGAACATTTTCATGTTTGACTTCATAGTTTGTAATGAGGAGCTTTTAAAGAAACTCCCTCCAAGTCTTCACTGGATGAACATGAAGTGATGAAGCTTTGGATCCATCTTGATCCACAATGATCTCCATGCAGTCCTCTGACTCTGATGTGCAGGTGAAGCTGTGGAAAAAGAGCTGTGAGCTTGTGGGCCTTCAGGAGGCCTGATGCAGCCTGATGGGACCATCACACTGAACAAGTCCACAACCTCCTCCATCATCAGGGACACTGAGGACAACACTGAACCTCTGTCTTCACTGTTTATTCACAAAGTGTCCAACTCTTTTCATACACGTGTCTTTAGAGTTACGTCACCAAAATTCAAGTCATTTAGATTCAGACAGCAACAATTTACAACATAAAGTTTAGAAACAGAAAAATCCCACTGACCATCAACAGGAACATCTGACTCAGTCTGTGGTCCTCCCCCAGAAAATGTTGAATAAAGTAGATGTGATTTCCTGCATTTTGTTGTATTTTAACAGGTTGTTAAACATCTACATTTGTAAACATTTTCATCCTACCCCCCTCCTCCTTGACGGTTCCGACTCTTCTCCTCTGAATTCACTGTCTGACTCCACATGTGAAACCTCCAGGCACCTCCTCCGTCTGTTCATGTCCGTTGCCTGTGGGCTCCTGCCCGCGTACGACTGCCTGGTTAGCTCGGCACTCACCCCCACCACTCTTTAAGAGGCAGAGATTTTTTAAGGGTGGAGGCAGATTGTGATATTAGCAAGTTGTAAGTGGCTGTTGTGTTTAAAATTAGTGTTTATGTAATTATTTTCAGTTTACATATTCAATATAAGTTTTATTTGTTCAACGCAGTCATATTTGTCCATAACTTTATTATTAATAAGCCTGAGTTACCGGATCCAAACAAACAGCAGAACACACCCTGTCAAAACAAGAGTTTCCCGGATCCTGTTCCAGCAACAAATTAAGCAGAGTAAACCAAATCAAGATGGCCGCCACATCTAATACTGTTTAGGCCACAGGAAAATAAGTGCCCCTCAGTGAAATGTTTAGATATTTAACTAACAATTGGTGTGGTGTTGTGTGGTGTGGTGTGGTGTGCCTGCCTGCCTGCCTGCTCACACAATGAACATAATAAATGTATTGACACTTGTTTAAATTATCACCGAAAACTCTTTACATTAAACAGAACACTATCATACCAGCAGTAATCATACCAGGTAGCGGGGCTGAATTTGTAAACTGATCGATTCTGGAATGCAGTTGATGGTTGGGACTGAAAACAGCATCTAACATGTGTCTTGCTCTGTTTGTTCCTGAGCTGCAGCTCTACTTCCAAAATCCTCAGACTTTTCTTCTTCCTCTGCTTCCAGCTGTTTGAGCCGCTGTCTCCACATCTGTTAACTTCCGGTCAGCAACATTTACAGATGTTACAGCTCAATTTAACGTTCACTTCAACTCATTTGAGCAGCAGTCAAGAGAAAAGGCCTTCAGCTCGTAGCTACGGAGCACAACAACAAACACTTCTTCTTCTTCTTCAATGGTGTTTTCTGGCAGTTTACAAACTCAGTGTATTACCGCCATCAACCGGACGGAGATGTAATTCAAGAGTCTATGTACTTTCAATAAAAAAAATAAAAAATAAAAAATAAAAAAAATAAAAAATTAAATCCTTTCAGCTAATTTTGTAACTTTCAAATGTGCTGGTGAAGATTCTCAGTCGTCCAGGACATGATAAATCAAAAAGGCGTTCAATTCAAGATCAACTGGACTTTATTTGTAACAGAAGACGTTTCGCTTCTCATCCGAGAAGCTTTATCAATTCAATGAACCAGACTGTGTGTGCGTGTGGATTTATAACAGGAGTCACGCACCATCATATGTAAATTGCAAGCTGAGGTAACACATACATGTAAATTGACAGATCACACCTTAACAGTAGGGAGTTCCCTTGAAGTCTCTGACAGCAGACACAACAACTGTATGTAAATTGACAAAAAACACCTCACAGCCCAACAACAGAGGTTTCTCAACAAACTTTGCTAGTCTAATTCACAGACAAGACACCTCTGCTCCCATCCGGTGTAAAACGTTTGTGAATCAGCCCCAAAACTGAGTTGTAAGTCTTGGAAAGTTGAAATCTCAGACCTCCTCCTCTGTTAAGAGAAGGTTTTTCTCTCTTAACATACAAAGCTTCCTTCACACCTCTCTCAAACCATCTGTGTAACTTTCTAATATTTAACAAGTGCTTTAGTTATATCCTGTGACTGATTTTTCTTCAATAAAGTAACCATTGTCACCGAACTCCCCATTACCCTTTCCAGTGCCTTCCTCTCTTTATTATATTTCTTACAATAAAGCAACACATGTTCCACTCCTTCCAGTTCCCCACAATTAGAGCAGTCACCTGATGGATGTTTTCCTATTATCTTTAGACCACTATTTAATGTAGTGTGCCCAATCCTCAACCTGTTAATCCATACTTCCTCTCTCCTAGACATTAAACTACTATCGTCACTTAGGAGTACCTCCTTCTGTATGTTATGTAAATGTCTTCCTCTTTCCTCTAAATCCCACCTCTCCTGCCACATATCATTTATTTTATCTTTAACAATTATTTTTATTTCTGCTTTACTTAATGGGACATCATATTCAATTTCTCTTGCTTTAACTGCTTCTTTAGCCAACTTATCAACTTTTTCATTGCCAACAATTCCTTTATGTGCCGGAACCCATGTGAATTGAATACTTATATTCTGTTGCATTATTTCATACACCAAACAATTAACTTCTGCGATAAGATCAGGGCGGCTGTCAGATTTTCCACTGATAATACTAGTTAGGCAAGACATTGGCCCTCATGCACGAAAATGTTCGTATTGTTATCCTAAATTCCTCCTACTTTTGTTCGTACGAAGCGTTCGTACGAACATGCCACGTCAGATCCAACAACGTCTTCTATCATGAGGAAAAGCGTGTAAACGGGCTGCTTAAAGTTGATGGATCCCACCTGTTCTACTCACCTGCGCGTGCTCGCGGGAATGTAATTTACATAATTCCCACCCCTCAAAACACCATATAAGGCCACGCTTCCTGCCTTCTGACAGCAGGAAGTGTCCATTCATTCAAACTCGAAGTAAAAGGAGGAACTTCACGCGTTCAGAGATCTGCTCTCAGTGGCGCTGTGGCTACCCCCCCACCCCCCGCAAGTGTCGGATGGTCAAATACCTTTAATTTTAGTGTACTGTGTTACATTATAGTTTCACTTATTCAGAAGAGCTGTGGCGCACCGCTACCCCACCCCCCCGCAAGTGTCGGATGTGTTTTTCAACAGAAGCATTTTAAATTGTCTCGAAACTACAGTTAACTTCATATTAATATTGTAGTGCATATGTTTTGTGTCCCGTGGGTCGTACAGTATCAGAAATCAAGAATAAATGGTTTGATCTGAAAATGGCTTCAAACAAACATCTCGCCGCAGCACGGACAGGAGGTGGTCAGGAGATGGTGGACAATAAATGCCACGCTGCAAGATGCCAACATGTTTTGCAGCACAAATGATGCGCGCACCTCCTGGTCAGCGCGCCTCCTGATCAGGGCGCCTCCTGATCAGGGCGCCTCCTGATCAGCGCGCCTCCTGATCAGCGCGCCTCCTGATCAGCGCGCCTCCTGATCAGCGCGCCTCCTGATCAGGGCGCCTCCTGATCAGGGCGCCTCCTGATCAGCGCGCCTCCTGATCAGCGCGCCTCCTGATCAGCGCGCCTCCTGATCAGGGCGCCTCCTGATCAGCGCGCCTCCTGATCAGCGCGCCTCCTGATCAGCGCGCCTCCTGATCAGCGCGCCTCCTGGTCAGCGCGCCTCCTGATCAGGGCGCCTCCTGATCAGCGCGCCTCCTGATCAGGGCGCCTCCTGATCAGCGCGCCTCCTGATCAGCGCGCCTCCTGATCAGCGCGCCTCCTGGTCAGCGCGCCTCCTGATCAGCGCGCCTCCTGGTCAG
>JBBPBX010081671.1:0-15898 GCA_038048925.1 Garcialebias charrua | reverse complement strand
TCGTCTGGACTGACAAACAGCAACAGGCAATGGACGCTCTTATAAACAGGATCAAGTCAGCCCCTTGTTTAGTCTACCCAGACTACAACAAAGAGTTTTACTTGGAAGTGGGCTTCTCAGCTCATTGCATAAGTGCAGGTCTGTACCAGATACACGACAGAGACAAACGTGTAGTAGCCTACGCCAGCAAAACGATGGCAGGCCCCGAGTTGAGATTCTCAGACTGTGAGAAAGCTCTACTGACCACAGTGTGGGCAGTTAAACATTTCTCCAGCTACATTGGTGGACAGAAAATCATTGTGGAAACACAACACCAGCCAGTGACTTTTCTTAACAGTGAACGCATCAGAGATGGAATAAGTGCTTACTGCCTGGGTTGGGGACCTCCAGGGCGCGTACGGTTCATCTGTACCCAGGAATAAGTGCTTACTGCCTGGGTTGGGGACCTCCAGGGCGCGTACGGTTCATCTGTACCCAGGAATAAGTGCTTACTGCCTGGGTTGGGGACCTCCAGGGCGCGTACGGTTCATCTGTACCCAGGAATAAGTGCTTACTGCCTGGGTTGGGGACCTCCAGGGCGCGTACGGTTCATCTGTACCCAGGAATAAGTGCTTACTGCCTGGGTTGGGGACCTCCAGGGCGCGTACGGTTCATCTGTACCCAGGAATAAGTGCTTACTGCCTGGGTTGGGGACCTCCAGGGCGCGTACGGTTCATCTGTACCCAGGAATAAGTGCTTACTGCCTGGGTTGGGGACCTCCAGGGCGCGTACGGTTCATCTGTACCCAGGAATAAGTGCTTACTGCCTGGGTTGGGGACCTCCAGGGCGCGTACGGTTCATCTGTACCCAGGAATAAGTGCTTACTGCCTGGGTTGGGGACCTCCAGGGCGCGTACGGTTCATCTGTACCCAGGAATAAGTGCTTACTGCCTGGGTTGGGGACCTCCAGGGCGCGTACGGTTCATCTGTACCCAGGAATAAGTGCTTACTGCCTGGGTTGGGGACCTCCAGGGCGCGTACGGTTCATCTGTACCCAGGAATAAGTGCTTACTGCCTGGGTTGGGGACCTCCAGGGCGCGTACGGTTCATCTGTACCCAGGAATAGTGCTTACTGCCTGGGTTGGGGACCTCCAGGGCGCGTACGGTTCATCTGTACCCAGGAATGAGTGCTTACTGCCTGGGTTGGGGACCTCCAGGGCGCGTACGGTTCATCTGTACCCAGGAATGAGTGCTTACTGCCTGGGTTGGGGACCTCCAGGGCGCGTACGGTTCATCTGTACCCAGGAATGAGTGCTTACTGCCTGGGTTGGGGACCTCCAGGGCGCGTACGGTTCATCTGTACCCAGGAATGAGTGCTTACTGCCTGGGTTGGGGACCTCCAGGGCGCGTACGGTTCATCTGTACCCAGGAATGAGTGCTTACTGCCTGGGTTGGGGACCTCCAGGGCGCGTACGGTTCATCTGTACCCAGGAATGAGTGCTTACTGCCTGGGTTGGGGACCTCCAGGGCGCGTACGGTTCATCTGTACCCAGGAATGAGTGCTTACTGCCTGGGTTGGGGACCTCCAGGGCGCGTACGGTTCATCTGTACCCAGGAATAAGTGCTTACTGCCTGGGTTGGGGACCTCCAGGGCGCGTACGGTTCATCTGTACCCAGGAATAAGTGCTTACTGCCTGGGTTGGGGACCTCCAGGGCGCGTACGGTTCATCTGTACCCAGGAATAAGTGCTTACTGCCTGGGTTGGGGACCTCCAGGGCGCGTACGGTTCATCTGTACCCAGGAATAAGTGCTTACTGCCTGGGTTGGGGACCTCCAGGGCGCGTACGGTTCATCTGTACCCAGGAATAAGTGCTTACTGCCTGGGTTGGGGACCTCCAGGGCGCGTACGGTTCATCTGTACCCAGGAATAAGTGCTTACTGCCTGGGTTGGGGACCTCCAGGGCGCGTACGGTTCATCTGTACCCAGGAATAAGTGCTTACTGCCTGGGTTGGGGACCTCCAGGGCGCGTACGGTTCATCTGTACCCAGGAATAAGTGCTTACTGCCTGGGTTGGGGACCTCCAGGGCGCGTACGGTTCATCTGTACCCAGGAATAAGTGCTTACTGCCTGGGTTGGGGACCTCCAGGGCGCGTACGGTTCATCTGTACCCAGGAATAAGTGCTTACTGCCTGGGTTGGGGACCTCCAGGGCGCGTACGGTTCATCTGTACCCAGGAATAAGTGCTTACTGCCTGGGTTGGGGACCTCCAGGGCGCGTACGGTTCATCTGTACCCAGGAATAAGTGCTTACTGCCTGGGTTGGGGACCTCCAGGGCGCGTACGGTTCATCTGTACCCAGGAATAAGTGCTTACTGCCTGGGTTGGGGACCTCCAGGGCGCGTACGGTTCATCTGTACCCAGGAATAAGTGCTTACTGCCTGGGTTGGGGACCTCCAGGGCGCGTACGGTTCATCTGTACCCAGGAATAAGTGCTTACTGCCTGGGTTGGGGACCTCCAGGGCGCGTACGGTTCATCTGTACCCAGGAATAAGTGCTTACTGCCTGGGTTGGGGACCTCCAGGGCGCGTACGGTTCATCTGTACCCAGGAATAAGTGCTTACTGCCTGGGTTGGGGACCTCCAGGGCGCGTACGGTTCATCTGTACCCAGGAATAAGTGCTTACTGCCTGGGTTGGGGACCTCCAGGGCGCGTACGGTTCATCTGTACCCAGGAATAAGTGCTTACTGCCTGGGTTGGGGACCTCCAGGGCGCGTACGGTTCATCTGTACCCAGGAATAAGTGCTTACTGCCTGGGTTGGGGACCTCCAGGGCGCGTACGGTTCATCTGTACCCAGGAATAAGTGCTTACTGCCTGGGTTGGGGACCTCCAGGGCGCGTACGGTTCATCTGTACCCAGGAATAAGTGCTTACTGCCTGGGTTGGGGACCTCCAGGGCGCGTACGGTTCATCTGTACCCAGGAATGAGTGCTTACTGCCTGGGTTGGGGACCTCCAGGGCGCGTACGGTTCATCTGTACCCAGGAATGAGTGCTTACTGCCTGGGTTGGGGACCTCCAGGGCGCGTACGGTTCATCTGTACCCAGGAATGAGTGCTTACTGCCTGGGTTGGGGACCTCCAGGGCGCGTACGGTTCATCTGTACCCAGGAATGAGTGCTTACTGCCTGGGTTGGGGACCTCCAGGGCGCGTACGGTTCATCTGTACCCAGGAATGAGTGCTTACTGCCTGGGTTGGGGACCTCCAGGGCGCGTACGGTTCATCTGTACCCAGGAATGAGTGCTTACTGCCTGGGTTGGGGACCTCCAGGGCGCGTACGGTTCATCTGTACCCAGGAATGAGTGCTTACTGCCTGGGTTGGGGACCTCCAGGGCGCGTACGGTTCATCTGTACCCAGGAATGAGTGCTTACTGCCTGGGTTGGGGACCTCCAGGGCGCGTACGGTTCATCTGTACCCAGGAATGAGTGCTTACTGCCTGGGTTGGGGACCTCCAGGGCGCGTACGGTTCATCTGTACCCAGGAATAAGTGCTTACTGCCTGGGTTGGGGACCTCCAGGGCGCGTACGGTTCATCTGTACCCAGGAATAAGTGCTTACTGCCTGGGTTGGGGACCTCCAGGGCGCGTACGGTTCATCTGTACCCAGGAATAAGTGCTTACTGCCTGGGTTGGGGACCTCCAGGGCGCGTACGGTTCATCTGTACCCAGGAATAAGTGCTTACTGCCTGGGTTGGGGACCTCCAGGGCGCGTACGGTTCATCTGTACCCAGGAATAAGTGCTTACTGCCTGGGTTGGGGACCTCCAGGGCGCGTACGGTTCATCTGTACCCAGGAATAAGTGCTTACTGCCTGGGTTGGGGACCTCCAGGGCGCGTACGGTTCATCTGTACCCAGGAATAAGTGCTTACTGCCTGGGTTGGGGACCTCCAGGGCGCGTACGGTTCATCTGTACCCAGGAATAAGTGCTTACTGCCTGGGTTGGGGACCTCCAGGGCGCGTACGGTTCATCTGTACCCAGGAATAAGTGCTTACTGCCTGGGTTGGGGACCTCCAGGGCGCGTACGGTTCATCTGTACCCAGGAATAAGTGCTTACTGCCTGGGTTGGGGACCTCCAGGGCGCGTACGGTTCATCTGTACCCAGGAATAAGTGCTTACTGCCTGGGTTGGGGACCTCCAGGGCGCGTACGGTTCATCTGTACCCAGGAATAAGTGCTTACTGCCTGGGTTGGGGACCTCCAGGGCGCGTACGGTTCATCTGTACCCAGGAATAAGTGCTTACTGCCTGGGTTGGGGACCTCCAGGGCGCGTACGGTTCATCTGTACCCAGGAATAAGTGCTTACTGCCTGGGTTGGGGACCTCCAGGGCGCGTACGGTTCATCTGTACCCAGGAATAAGTGCTTACTGCCTGGGTTGGGGACCTCCAGGGCGCGTACGGTTCATCTGTACCCAGGAATAAGTGCTTACTGCCTGGGTTGGGGACCTCCAGGGCGCGTACGGTTCATCTGTACCCAGGAATAAGTGCTTACTGCCTGGGTTGGGGACCTCCAGGGCGCGTACGGTTCATCTGTACCCAGGAATAAGTGCTTACTGCCTGGGTTGGGGACCTCCAGGGCGCGTACGGTTCATCTGTACCCAGGAATAAGTGCTTACTGCCTGGGTTGGGGACCTCCAGGGCGCGTACGGTTCATCTGTACCCAGGAATAAGTGCTTACTGCCTGGGTTGGGGACCTCCAGGGCGCGTACGGTTCATCTGTACCCAGGAATAAGTGCTTACTGCCTGGGTTGGGGACCTCCAGGGCGCGTACGGTTCATCTGTACCCAGGAATAAGTGCTTACTGCCTGGGTTGGGGACCTCCAGGGCGCGTACGGTTCATCTGTACCCAGGAATAAGTGCTTACTGCCTGGGTTGGGGACCTCCAGGGCGCGTACGGTTCATCTGTACCCAGGAATAAGTGCTTACTGCCTGGGTTGGGGACCTCCAGGGCGCGTACGGTTCATCTGTACCCAGGAATAAGTGCTTACTGCCTGGGTTGGGGACCTCCAGGGCGCGTACGGTTCATCTGTACCCAGGAATAAGTGCTTACTGCCTGGGTTGGGGACCTCCAGGGCGCGTACGGTTCATCTGTACCCAGGAATAAGTGCTTACTGCCTGGGTTGGGGACCTCCAGGGCGCGTACGGTTCATCTGTACCCAGGAATAAGTGCTTACTGCCTGGGTTGGGGACCTCCAGGGCGCGTACGGTTCATCTGTACCCAGGAATAAGTGCTTACTGCCTGGGTTGGGGACCTCCAGGGCGCGTACGGTTCATCTGTACCCAGGAATAAGTGCTTACTGCCTGGGTTGGGGACCTCCAGGGCGCGTACGGTTCATCTGTACCCAGGAATAAGTGCTTACTGCCTGGGTTGGGGACCTCCAGGGCGCGTACGGTTCATCTGTACCCAGGAATAAGTGCTTACTGCCTGGGTTGGGGACCTCCAGGGCGCGTACGGTTCATCTGTACCCAGGAATAAGTGCTTACTGCCTGGGTTGGGGACCTCCAGGGCGCGTACGGTTCATCTGTACCCAGGAATAAGTGCTTACTGCCTGGGTTGGGGACCTCCAGGGCGCGTACGGTTCATCTGTACCCAGGAATAAGTGCTTACTGCCTGGGTTGGGGACCTCCAGGGCGCGTACGGTTCATCTGTACCCAGGAATAAGTGCTTACTGCCTGGGTTGGGGACCTCCAGGGCGCGTACGGTTCATCTGTACCCAGGAATAAGTGCTTACTGCCTGGGTTGGGGACCTCCAGGGCGCGTACGGTTCATCTGTACCCAGGAATAAGTGCTTACTGCCTGGGTTGGGGACCTCCAGGGCGCGTACGGTTCATCTGTACCCAGGAATAAGTGCTTACTGCCTGGGTTGGGGACCTCCAGGGCGCGTACGGTTCATCTGTACCCAGGAATAAGTGCTTACTGCCTGGGTTGGGGACCTCCAGGGCGCGTACGGTTCATCTGTACCCAGGAATAAGTGCTTACTGCCTGGGTTGGGGACCTCCAGGGCGCGTACGGTTCATCTGTACCCAGGAATAAGTGCTTACTGCCTGGGTTGGGGACCTCCAGGGCGCGTACGGTTCATCTGTACCCAGGAATAAGTGCTTACTGCCTGGGTTGGGGACCTCCAGGGCGCGTACGGTTCATCTGTACCCAGGAATAAGTGCTTACTGCCTGGGTTGGGGACCTCCAGGGCGCGTACGGTTCATCTGTACCCAGGAATAAGTGCTTACTGCCTGGGTTGGGGACCTCCAGGGCGCGTACGGTTCATCTGTACCCAGGAATAAGTGCTTACTGCCTGGGTTGGGGACCTCCAGGGCGCGTACGGTTCATCTGTACCCAGGAATAAGTGCTTACTGCCTGGGTTGGGGACCTCCAGGGCGCGTACGGTTCATCTGTACCCAGGAATAAGTGCTTACTGCCTGGGTTGGGGACCTCCAGGGCGCGTACGGTTCATCTGTACCCAGGAATAAGTGCTTACTGCCTGGGTTGGGGACCTCCAGGGCGCGTACGGTTCATCTGTACCCAGGAATAAGTGCTTACTGCCTGGGTTGGGGACCTCCAGGGCGCGTACGGTTCATCTGTACCCAGGAATAAGTGCTTACTGCCTGGGTTGGGGACCTCCAGGGCGCGTACGGTTCATCTGTACCCAGGAATAAGTGCTTACTGCCTGGGTTGGGGACCTCCAGGGCGCGTACGGTTCATCTGTACCCAGGAATAAGTGCTTACTGCCTGGGTTGGGGACCTCCAGGGCGCGTACGGTTCATCTGTACCCAGGAATAAGTGCTTACTGCCTGGGTTGGGGACCTCCAGGGCGCGTACGGTTCATCTGTACCCAGGAATAAGTGCTTACTGCCTGGGTTGGGGACCTCCAGGGCGCGTACGGTTCATCTGTACCCAGGAATAAGTGCTTACTGCCTGGGTTGGGGACCTCCAGGGCGCGTACGGTTCATCTGTACCCAGGAATAAGTGCTTACTGCCTGGGTTGGGGACCTCCAGGGCGCGTACGGTTCATCTGTACCCAGGAATAAGTGCTTACTGCCTGGGTTGGGGACCTCCAGGGCGCGTACGGTTCATCTGTACCCAGGAATAAGTGCTTACTGCCTGGGTTGGGGACCTCCAGGGCGCGTACGGTTCATCTGTACCCAGGAATAAGTGCTTACTGCCTGGGTTGGGGACCTCCAGGGCGCGTACGGTTCATCTGTACCCAGGAATAAGTGCTTACTGCCTGGGTTGGGGACCTCCAGGGCGCGTACGGTTCATCTGTACCCAGGAATAAGTGCTTACTGCCTGGGTTGGGGACCTCCAGGGCGCGTACGGTTCATCTGTACCCAGGAATAAGTGCTTACTGCCTGGGTTGGGGACCTCCAGGGCGCGTACGGTTCATCTGTACCCAGGAATAAGTGCTTACTGCCTGGGTTGGGGACCTCCAGGGCGCGTACGGTTCATCTGTACCCAGGAATAAGTGCTTACTGCCTGGGTTGGGGACCTCCAGGGCGCGTACGGTTCATCTGTACCCAGGAATAAGTGCTTACTGCCTGGGTTGGGGACCTCCAGGGCGCGTACGGTTCATCTGTACCCAGGAATAAGTGCTTACTGCCTGGGTTGGGGACCTCCAGGGCGCGTACGGTTCATCTGTACCCAGGAATAAGTGCTTACTGCCTGGGTTGGGGACCTCCAGGGCGCGTACGGTTCATCTGTACCCAGGAATAAGTGCTTACTGCCTGGGTTGGGGACCTCCAGGGCGCGTACGGTTCATCTGTACCCAGGAATAAGTGCTTACTGCCTGGGTTGGGGACCTCCAGGGCGCGTACGGTTCATCTGTACCCAGGAATAAGTGCTTACTGCCTGGGTTGGGGACCTCCAGGGCGCGTACGGTTCATCTGTACCCAGGAATAAGTGCTTACTGCCTGGGTTGGGGACCTCCAGGGCGCGTACGGTTCATCTGTACCCAGGAATAAGTGCTTACTGCCTGGGTTGGGGACCTCCAGGGCGCGTACGGTTCATCTGTACCCAGGAATAAGTGCTTACTGCCTGGGTTGGGGACCTCCAGGGCGCGTACGGTTCATCTGTACCCAGGAATAAGTGCTTACTGCCTGGGTTGGGGACCTCCAGGGCGCGTACGGTTCATCTGTACCCAGGAATAAGTGCTTACTGCCTGGGTTGGGGACCTCCAGGGCGCGTACGGTTCATCTGTACCCAGGAATAAGTGCTTACTGCCTGGGTTGGGGACCTCCAGGGCGCGTACGGTTCATCTGTACCCAGGAATAAGTGCTTACTGCCTGGGTTGGGGACCTCCAGGGCGCGTACGGTTCATCTGTACCCAGGAATGAGTGCTTACTGCCTGGGTTGGGGACCTCCAGGGCGCGTACGGTTCATCTGTACCCAGGAATAAGTGCTTACTGCCTGGGTTGGGGACCTCCAGGGCGCGTACGGTTCATCTGTACCCAGGAATAAGTGCTTACTGCCTGGGTTGGGGACCTCCAGGGCGCGTACGGTTCATCTGTACCCAGGAATAAGTGCTTACTGCCTGGGTTGGGGACCTCCAGGGCGCGTACGGTTCATCTGTACCCAGGAATGAGTGCTTACTGCCTGGGTTGGGGACCTCCAGGGCGCGTACGGTTCATCTGTACCCAGGAATGAGTGCTTACTGCCTGGGTTGGGGACCTCCAGGGCGCGTACGGTTCATCTGTACCCAGGAATGAGTGCTTACTGCCTGGGTTGGGGACCTCCAGGGCGCGTACGGTTCATCTGTACCCAGGAATAAGTGCTTACTGCCTGGGTTGGGGACCTCCAGGGCGCGTACGGTTCATCTGTACCCAGGAATAAGTGCTTACTGCCTGGGTTGGGGACCTCCAGGGCGCGTACGGTTCATCTGTACCCAGGAATGAGTGCTTACTGCCTGGGTTGGGGACCTCCAGGGCGCGTACGGTTCATCTGTACCCAGGAATAAGTGCTTACTGCCTGGGTTGGGGACCTCCAGGGCGCGTACGGTTCATCTGTACCCAGGAATAAGTGCTTACTGCCTGGGTTGGGGACCTCCAGGGCGCGTACGGTTCATCTGTACCCAGGAATAAGTGCTTACTGCCTGGGTTGGGGACCTCCAGGGCGCGTACGGTTCATCTGTACCCAGGAATAAGTGCTTACTGCCTGGGTTGGGGACCTCCAGGGCGCGTACGGTTCATCTGTACCCAGGAATAAGTGCTTACTGCCTGGGTTGGGGACCTCCAGGGCGCGTACGGTTCATCTGTACCCAGGAATAAGTGCTTACTGCCTGGGTTGGGGACCTCCAGGGCGCGTACGGTTCATCTGTACCCAGGAATAAGTGCTTACTGCCTGGGTTGGGGACCTCCAGGGCGCGTACGGTTCATCTGTACCCAGGAATAAGTGCTTACTGCCTGGGTTGGGGACCTCCAGGGCGCGTACGGTTCATCTGTACCCAGGAATGAGTGCTTACTGCCTGGGTTGGGGACCTCCAGGGCGCGTACGGTTCATCTGTACCCAGGAATGAGTGCTTACTGCCTGGGTTGGGGACCTCCAGGGCGCGTACGGTTCATCTGTACCCAGGAATGAGTGCTTACTGCCTGGGTTGGGGACCTCCAGGGCGCGTACGGTTCATCTGTACCCAGGAATGAGTGCTTACTGCCTGGGTTGGGGACCTCCAGGGCGCGTACGGTTCATCTGTACCCAGGAATGAGTGCTTACTGCCTGGGTTGGGGACCTCCAGGGCGCGTACGGTTCATCTGTACCCAGGAATGAGTGCTTACTGCCTGGGTTGGGGACCTCCAGGGCGCGTACGGTTCATCTGTACCCAGGAATGAGTGCTTACTGCCTGGGTTGGGGACCTCCAGGGCGCGTACGGTTCATCTGTACCCAGGAATGAGTGCTTACTGCCTGGGTTGGGGACCTCCAGGGCGCGTACGGTTCATCTGTACCCAGGAATGAGTGCTTACTGCCTGGGTTGGGGACCTCCAGGGCGCGTACGGTTCATCTGTACCCAGGAATGAGTGCTTACTGCCTGGGTTGGGGACCTCCAGGGCGCGTACGGTTCATCTGTACCCAGGAATGAGTGCTTACTGCCTGGGTTGGGGACCTCCAGGGCGCGTACGGTTCATCTGTACCCAGGAATGAGTGCTTACTGCCTGGGTTGGGGACCTCCAGGGCGCGTACGGTTCATCTGTACCCAGGAATGAGTGCTTACTGCCTGGGTTGGGGACCTCCAGGGCGCGTACGGTTCATCTGTACCCAGGAATAAGTGCTTACTGCCTGGGTTGGGGACCTCCAGGGCGCGTACGGTTCATCTGTACCCAGGAATAAGTGCTTACTGCCTGGGTTGGGGACCTCCAGGGCGCGTACGGTTCATCTGTACCCAGGAATAAGTGCTTACTGCCTGGGTTGGGGACCTCCAGGGCGCGTACGGTTCATCTGTACCCAGGAATAAGTGCTTACTGCCTGGGTTGGGGACCTCCAGGGCGCGTACGGTTCATCTGTACCCAGGAATAAGTGCTTACTGCCTGGGTTGGGGACCTCCAGGGCGCGTACGGTTCATCTGTACCCAGGAATAAGTGCTTACTGCCTGGGTTGGGGACCTCCAGGGCGCGTACGGTTCATCTGTACCCAGGAATAAGTGCTTACTGCCTGGGTTGGGGACCTCCAGGGCGCGTACGGTTCATCTGTACCCAGGAATAAGTGCTTACTGCCTGGGTTGGGGACCTCCAGGGCGCGTACGGTTCATCTGTACCCAGGAATAAGTGCTTACTGCCTGGGTTGGGGACCTCCAGGGCGCGTACGGTTCATCTGTACCCAGGAATAAGTGCTTACTGCCTGGGTTGGGGACCTCCAGGGCGCGTACGGTTCATCTGTACCCAGGAATAAGTGCTTACTGCCTGGGTTGGGGACCTCCAGGGCGCGTACGGTTCATCTGTACCCAGGAATAAGTGCTTACTGCCTGGGTTGGGGACCTCCAGGGCGCGTACGGTTCATCTGTACCCAGGAATAAGTGCTTACTGCCTGGGTTGGGGACCTCCAGGGCGCGTACGGTTCATCTGTACCCAGGAATAAGTGCTTACTGCCTGGGTTGGGGACCTCCAGGGCGCGTACGGTTCATCTGTACCCAGGAATAAGTGCTTACTGCCTGGGTTGGGGACCTCCAGGGCGCGTACGGTTCATCTGTACCCAGGAATAAGTGCTTACTGCCTGGGTTGGGGACCTCCAGGGCGCGTACGGTTCATCTGTACCCAGGAATAAGTGCTTACTGCCTGGGTTGGGGACCTCCAGGGCGCGTACGGTTCATCTGTACCCAGGAATAAGTGCTTACTGCCTGGGTTGGGGACCTCCAGGGCGCGTACGGTTCATCTGTACCCAGGAATAAGTGCTTACTGCCTGGGTTGGGGACCTCCAGGGCGCGTACGGTTCATCTGTACCCAGGAATAAGTGCTTACTGCCTGGGTTGGGGACCTCCAGGGCGCGTACGGTTCATCTGTACCCAGGAATAAGTGCTTACTGCCTGGGTTGGGGACCTCCAGGGCGCGTACGGTTCATCTGTACCCAGGAATAAGTGCTTACTGCCTGGGTTGGGGACCTCCAGGGCGCGTACGGTTCATCTGTACCCAGGAATAAGTGCTTACTGCCTGGGTTGGGGACCTCCAGGGCGCGTACGGTTCATCTGTACCCAGGAATAAGTGCTTACTGCCTGGGTTGGGGACCTCCAGGGCGCGTACGGTTCATCTGTACCCAGGAATAAGTGCTTACTGCCTGGGTTGGGGACCTCCAGGGCGCGTACGGTTCATCTGTACCCAGGAATAAGTGCTTACTGCCTGGGTTGGGGACCTCCAGGGCGCGTACGGTTCATCTGTACCCAGGAATGAGTGCTTACTGCCTGGGTTGGGGACCTCCAGGGCGCGTACGGTTCATCTGTACCCAGGAATGAGTGCTTACTGCCTGGGTTGGGGACCTCCAGGGCGCGTACGGTTCATCTGTACCCAGGAATGAGTGCTTACTGCCTGGGTTGGGGACCTCCAGGGCGCGTACGGTTCATCTGTACCCAGGAATGAGTGCTTACTGCCTGGGTTGGGGACCTCCAGGGCGCGTACGGTTCATCTGTACCCAGGAATAAGTGCTTACTGCCTGGGTTGGGGACCTCCAGGGCGCGTACGGTTCATCTGTACCCAGGAATAAGTGCTTACTGCCTGGGTTGGGGACCTCCAGGGCGCGTACGGTTCATCTGTACCCAGGAATAAGTGCTTACTGCCTGGGTTGGGGACCTCCAGGGCGCGTACGGTTCATCTGTACCCAGGAATAAGTGCTTACTGCCTGGGTTGGGGACCTCCAGGGCGCGTACGGTTCATCTGTACCCAGGAATAAGTGCTTACTGCCTGGGTTGGGGACCTCCAGGGCGCGTACGGTTCATCTGTACCCAGGAATAAGTGCTTACTGCCTGGGTTGGGGACCTCCAGGGCGCGTACGGTTCATCTGTACCCAGGAATAAGTGCTTACTGCCTGGGTTGGGGACCTCCAGGGCGCGTACGGTTCATCTGTACCCAGGAATAAGTGCTTACTGCCTGGGTTGGGGACCTCCAGGGCGCGTACGGTTCATCTGTACCCAGGAATAAGTGCTTACTGCCTGGGTTGGGGACCTCCAGGGCGCGTACGGTTCATCTGTACCCAGGAATAAGTGCTTACTGCCTGGGTTGGGGACCTCCAGGGCGCGTACGGTTCATCTGTACCCAGGAATAAGTGCTTACTGCCTGGGTTGGGGACCTCCAGGGCGCGTACGGTTCATCTGTACCCAGGAATAAGTGCTTACTGCCTGGGTTGGGGACCTCCAGGGCGCGTACGGTTCATCTGTACCCAGGAATAAGTGCTTACTGCCTGGGTTGGGGACCTCCAGGGCGCGTACGGTTCATCTGTACCCAGGAATAAGTGCTTACTGCCTGGGTTGGGGACCTCCAGGGCGCGTACGGTTCATCTGTACCCAGGAACAAGTGCTTACTGCCTGGGTTGGGGACCTCCAGGGCGCGTACGGTTCATCTGTACCCAGGAACAAGTGCTCACTGCCTGGGTTGGGGACCTCCAGGGCGCGTACGGTTCATCTGTACCCAGGAACAAGTGCTCACTGCCTGGGTTGGGGACCTCCAGGGCGCGTACGGTTCATCTGTACCCAGGAACAAGTGCTCACTGCCTGGGTTGGGGACCTCCAGGGCGCGTACGGTTCATCTGTACCCAGGAACAAGTGCTCACTGCCTGGGTTGGGGACCTCCAGGGCGCGTACGGTTCATCTGTACCCAGGAACAAGTGCTCACTGCCTGGGTTGGGGACCTCCAGGGCGCGTACGGTTCATCTGTACCCAGGAACAAGTGCTCACTGCCTGGGTTGGGGACCTCCAGGGCGCGTACGGTTCATCTGTACCCAGGAACAAGTGCTCACTGCCTGGGTTGGGGACCTCCAGGGCGCGTACGGTTCATCTGTACCCAGGAATAAGTGCTTACTGCCTGGGTTGGGGACCTCCAGGGCGCGTACGGTTCATCTGTACCCAGGAATAAGTGCTTACTGCCTGGGTTGGGGACCTCCAGGGCGCGTACGGTTCATCTGTACCCAGGAATAAGTGCTTACTGCCTGGGTTGGGGACCTCCAGGGCGCGTACGGTTCATCTGTACCCAGGAATAAGTGCTTACTGCCTGGGTTGGGGACCTCCAGGGCGCGTACGGTTCATCTGTACCCAGGAATAAGTGCTTACTGCCTGGGTTGGGGACCTCCAGGGCGCGTACGGTTCATCTGTACCCAGGAATAAGTGCTTACTGCCTGGGTTGGGGACCTCCAGGGCGCGTACGGTTCATCTGTACCCAGGAATAAGTGCTTACTGCCTGGGTTGGGGACCTCCAGGGCGCGTACGGTTCATCTGTACCCAGGAATAAGTGCTTACTGCCTGGGTTGGGGACCTCCAGGGCGCGTACGGTTCATCTGTACCCAGGAATAAGTGCTTACTGCCTGGGTTGGGGACCTCCAGGGCGCGTACGGTTCATCTGTACCCAGGAATAAGTGCTTACTGCCTGGGTTGGGGACCTCCAGGGCGCGTACGGTTCATCTGTACCCAGGAATAAGTGCTTACTGCCTGGGTTGGGGACCTCCAGGGCGCGTACGGTTCATCTGTACCCAGGAATAAGTGCTTACTGCCTGGGTTGGGGACCTCCAGGGCGCGTACGGTTCATCTGTACCCAGGAATAAGTGCTTACTGCCTGGGTTGGGGACCTCCAGGGCGCGTACGGTTCATCTGTACCCAGGAATAAGTGCTTACTGCCTGGGTTGGGGACCTCCAGGGCGCGTACGGTTCATCTGTACCCAGGAATAAGTGCTTACTGCCTGGGTTGGGGACCTCCAGGGCGCGTACGGTCCATCTGTACCCAGGAATAAGTGCTTACTGCCTGGGTTGGGGACCTCCAGGGCGCGTACGGTCCATCTGTACCCAGGAATAAGTGCTTACTGCCTGGGTTGGGGACCTCCAGGGCGCGTACGGTCCATCTGTACCCAGGAATAAGTGCTTACTGCCTGGGTTGGGGACCTCCAGGGCGCGTACGGTCCATCTGTACCCAGGAATAAGTGCTTACTGCCTGGGTTGGGGACCTCCAGGGCGCGTACGGTCCATCTGTACCCAGGAATAAGTGCTTACTGCCTGGGTTGGGGACCTCCAGGGCGCGTACGGTCCATCTGTACCCAGGAATAAGTGCTTACTGCCTGGGTTGGGGACCTCCAGGGCGCGTACGGTTCATCTGTACCCAGGAATAAGTGCTTACTGCCTGGGTTGGGGACCTCCAGGGCGCGTACGGTTCATCTGTACCCAGGAATAAGTGCTTACTGCCTGGGTTGGGGACCTCCAGGGCGCGTACGGTTCATCTGTACCCAGGAATAAGTGCTTACTGCCTGGGTTGGGGACCTCCAGGGCGCGTACGGTTCATCTGTACCCAGGAATAAGTGCTTACTGCCTGGGTTGGGGACCTCCAGGGCGCGTACGGTTCATCTGTACCCAGGAATAAGTGCTTACTGCCTGGGTTGGGGACCTCCAGGGCGCGTACGGTTCATCTGTACCCAGGAATAAGTGCTTACTGCCTGGGTTGGGGACCTCCAGGGCGCGTACGGTTCATCTGTACCCAGGAATAAGTGCTTACTGCCTGGGTTGGGGACCTCCAGGGCGCGTACGGTTCATCTGTACCCAGGAATAAGTGCTTACTGCCTGGGTTGGGGACCTCCAGGGCGCGTACGGTTCATCTGTACCCAGGAATAAGTGCTTACTGCCTGGGTTGGGGACCTCCAGGGCGCGTACGGTTCATCTGTACCCAGGAATAAGTGCTTACTGCCTGGGTTGGGGACCTCCAGGGCGCGTACGGTTCATCTGTACCCAGGAATAAGTGCTTACTGCCTGGGTTGGGGACCTCCAGGGCGCGTACGGTTCATCTGTACCCAGGAATAAGTGCTTACTGCCTGGGTTGGGGACCTCCAGGGCGCGTACGGTTCATCTGTACCCAGGAATAAGTGCTTACTGCCTGGGTTGGGGACCTCCAGGGCGCGTACGGTTCATCTGTACCCAGGAATAAGTGCTTACTGCCTGGGTTGGGGACCTCCAGGGCGCGTACGGTTCATCTGTACCCAGGAATAAGTGCTTACTGCCTGGGTTGGGGACCTCCAGGGCGCGTACGGTTCATCTGTACCCAGGAATAAGTGCTTACTGCCTGGGTTGGGGACCTCCAGGGCGCGTACGGTTCATCTGTACCCAGGAATAAGTGCTTACTGCCTGGGTTGGGGACCTCCAGGGCGCGTACGGTTCATCTGTACCCAGGAATAAGTGCTTACTGCCTGGGTTGGGGACCTCCAGGGCGCGTAC